>VKOC01004235.1:0-35091 GCA_009364415.1 Spea multiplicata
ATCCCTAAAATTTGGATTACCCGCTGCATTTTATTTTAGAAAATTATTCCTGGAAGTGATTCTGGAGAGTTTACTTTAACCCCTTAAGGACAATGGGTGGTCCCTAAACCCATTGAAAACAATGCATTTTGAGCCTGTACATGTACAGGCTTTGTCATTAAGGGGTTAAATCCACAAATAACTTAAATATTTTAAAATTGTTGCATATATTACATTTTACTAACAGACAATGTAATTTAATTTCATCTACTGCTAGATCCCATCACCGCAGTGAGATTAATGGAGTATAGATTCCTTTTTACCTACCTATTTTTAACAGATGCCTCCCGTCACATTTTCTGAGAATTCCTTAGAAAAAAAAATATATTCTCTATAATCAATGCTTCATAAATCAATCATCAACAAATTAAATATGAAAAGCAAAATATTCTTCATATTAGCCGGGAGGATCTGTTATATCTTCAGAAAGTAAGATTCAGGGTTCCAAAATTCAAGGTTCATATTGCTATAGCAATATCTTCTTTTAAGATGGAATCGGAAATAAAGACCTGAAAATGAATTGTTTTCTCCGCTCAGAATGCAAGTGTATGAAACAGAGAATACCGGCTTTAAAGATTTTTATATCCTTTATAAATACACACAGGAACCATGATGTAATTTCTGTAAAAGTCCACTAGGGGCAGGAAATCTATAGGGATCATAAAGAAACCATTTGCATTATTATTCAGAAAACAAAGTTTTGCAGAATCTTAATGGAATTTGAATTACTTGTTTATAATTACTTTGTTCCCAAAAAATAAAATAATAAGCTTTATTATGGCTAAAACCTGTAATCAGGTAGAGCAGCATGTGCAAGTCCAATAGACAGAACACCAGAGTCCAGTATAGAATAGCCAATGAGCAAGCCGAGGTCAGGAAGCCAGAAGTCAGGATCGTCGTGAGGGAAGCCAGAGTCAAACGCCAGGTAACAGGTAACAGGAACAAGCCGGGTCGGTAACGGGAAATCAACAGGAACGCGTACTGAGATGACACTATGCAAGATAGGTACAACCATCAGAAGGCAAGGCTGGGATGTTTCTGAGGCTCTTAAATAGGCAGAGGAAGTCCAGACACTAATTAGCATTCTCCCGCCAAATTTTCAAAGTGCCGTTACGTCACTTCCGGTCCGCGGCCATCTTGGGATTGGCGAGATCGCAAGTTCCTAAAAGGACCAGTAGTACCGACCTAGTACTACCAGTAGTACCGTAGGACCTGGCTCCGGTAGGTGGCGGCTGCCGTGCGGAGTTGCGGGGTCTTCCCCGTCCTCACGGCGCTTGAGGCAGTCTCGCGGAGGCGGGAGGTCTCCCTCTTCTCCGCGGCGGTTGAGGCTGCTGTGCTGAGGCGGGGGTCTCCCCCTTCTCCGCGGCGGCTATGCAAGCTGCTGACCCGAGGCGGGAGGTCTCCCTCTCTTCCGCGGCGGTTGCAGCTGCCGACCCGAGCAGGGAGGTCTCCCTCTATTCCGCGGCGGTTGAGGCTGCTGCGGCAAGGCGGGGGGTCTCCCCCTTCTCCGTGGCGGCTGCAGCTCCGAGGAAACCGGCAGCCAGGTACGTGACATAAAATCCTTAAACTTGTTATGAGAGGAATGGGACTTTTTTGGGGTTCATTCAGTAAACGGCAAGTGCTCAAAAAATAGGAAAAGAGGTGATTTTTTCCCTGAAAATATACCCCTTGAAAGGAGGTATTGTGGGGCAAGTACCCTCCAAGTTACTTTATTTATCCCTCCCTCCTCCAGATGCTTAGGTTTCGGGGACCCATATTTCATGGTTTTGAGAACAAAGATGTGAGATAGTGAGTGTGTGAGAGAGTATGAATGAATGCGGGCCCACGAATTTCAGACAAAAATTCAGAGCAATTTTGCTTCATTTTTGTTGTTTTCAGGACTTCATACTAAACGCCGAATTTACAAAAATTCAGTACATTTGCAACTATTAAAAAAGCCCATGTAACACAGAGAGAAAGCAAAGGGAGCTGCGTAGTTTATGGCAGAAGAGGAACAACTACAAATCATGTCTACTACATGATGGGGACCCACGGCCACCTACCAATCCAGGACCCTAGAGAAATTTATTTTCACTGATTTTATTTCATTCTCGTTTTCTATCATTGCCTATTTCCAAAGGCTGGTAATTTAGGAGCTAGGGCTTTGTGGATCATCACTGGATGGGCCCTTAATTTAATTTGATGGACATGGTTAGGGGTTTGTGTTTCACATTGATATTTTGAAATTATTCAATCCCTCGTCACCAGCTAACAGGAGGAATGGAGTATAAAGCTTAACATAACTCAATAGGGTTATTTAATTACTCCCACCCCACCACACAAGATAAGGAGAAGAGGAGGACAAATTGCCAGGCCATGTTTGGTAAATAAGGGGTCCACTTATTTTTTTTAATTATTATGTATTTGTTTATTATTTTTTTCTTCAAAAGGGCTTTTCAATTTGGAGAATAGAGGCAGCAGAGATAGCAGTACACACGTGCAAACAAAAACACTGTTCCAAGCAGCTGGAGGGCAATAAATGCAAAGGCGTAGTACAAAAGGGGAGGCAGAAGCAGGCTTGTGCCATGACCCTGGTAAGCAGGTCGGGTAGGAGCCCAGTCACAGGGGATACAAGGGGTTCTGTTTGTACCCCACAATGCATGACGGTTAGTGGGATGGTACGGACAGGCGCAATGAAACACAGCACAGGCAGAATACTTGGAAAGGTACTGTATTAATGAAGGTGATAGGAACAGCAAGTACAGGCAGTAAGTCTCTAGGCAGGATGCCCACTGGCAGGGCGGAGGGCAGAAGGCCCACTGGCAGGGCGGACAGGTACCGAGGTCCACTGGCAGGGCGGACGGGTACGGAGGCCCACTGGCAGGGCGGACGGGTACGGTAGCCCACTGGCAGGGCGGACGGGTACGGTGGCCCACTCGCAGGGCGGACGGGTACGGAGGCCCACTGGCAGGGCGGATGGGTACGGAGGCCCACTGGCAGGGCGGACGGGTACGGAGGCCCACTGGCAGGGCGGACGGGTACGGAGGCCCACTGGCAGGGCGGACGGGTACGGTAGCCCACTGGCAGGGCGGACGGGTACGGTGGCCCACTGGCAGGGCGGACAGGTACGGAGGCCCACTGGCAGGGCGGACGGGTACGGAGGCCCACTGGCAGGGCGAACGGGTACGGAGGCCCACTGGCAGGGCTGACGGGTGGTTCAGGTACAGGCACGGGTTCAGGTACAGGCACCGGTTCAAGGCCAAAGCACAGTGGTCCAAACACTCTACAGCAAAATAATCATGCATGGTCCGGGCTAGCAGGGTGGAATCATGACAGCTGGAGATCAAAGTACAAATAAAATAGAAGCAAACAGGGATTTCAGGAAACAAATACACTGAAGGTAGCTTAATGGCTTAACAATAAAGGGAAGGAGGTGTGGCTATATATAGGTATCAGGGTGGGAGCTAGACCACCCCCCCTTTGGCAACCTGAGTATGGCAGCATAGGGCAATGCTGTGCTACATATAGTGGGTGTATTTCCAGAGCAAGGTTGCACCTACAATCTTTGATGTTGACAAGATCATCCTTTTCAGACTTAGGAGCCCAGTGGGACTCATATCTCCCTGTGGTTGATGGAGGTAAGGTAGCTAGGAACATGACACTCTGGCTCTGACAGTTCTGCTGTGCTTATACTGCTCTTCTGTATAGTACTCCAAGTTACTGTATCAATATTAAGGCATTGCAGCACCACCGTTTGAGTTCTGAGCTCATTTAACCCCATGACTTGCCAGGCGCGTTGTAGCGGGTTCACCAAGAGAGCTGTAGTAACTCCCAGAGATCACCCACATGTATCCTCCTGTGGTCCCCGGAATCACTTCCAGCACCAGCCAGCATGCGCACCTTGGAACCCTGCTATGTGTACCCAATAAGTAGACACAACTACCTTGAACTGAGTACAGCAGGAATGAACAGTTTATTGTTGTAAAACATAGACTGATATAGCCACAGAACTTCATTAACATAAATTAACATTGATAAACAGGTACATGAAGACAACTCAACCTTTAATCCCCTTTAGCTACTGAATATCCCCCTGGTAGCCATCCTGTTAATGGGATCAGTTTACACAATGGAGATTCTGACTGTTTGGCAGCCAGGCTGGAGCCATCTCTGAGTACCTTGGGGCCCTGTATGACAGCTCATTCTGTCAGACGCATTATTGGCCCTTAACTATATGTTTTTTTTTCTGGCATGTCATTGGTCCTTAAGGGGTTAATATAGCAACAGGTTGCTGATTTCAGGAGTTAAGCACTAGCAAGTTTACATTCAACATGCATGCCCTAGCCCGTTACTTCTCAACTTCACAAGTCATGGGTGTTTAACATGCGCAAGCATGCAACTAAAGTGGAATGTGGTCAGTCTTGATAACCCTTCACTCGACTGACCACTTGACTTCATAGTAAATAGACTCAAACATATGAATTTGTTAGATATTCCTTTGTCTTAAATATCTATAGCAATATGTGAATTTGAGGAATAGTCAAAGGATACACTGGCATTTCACAGAAGACCCTCTAATAGCTACATCGCATGTTTGAGAACATGTGTTCCTAGCAGTCGCTTTCCAATTGTAAGCATGCAAGTGCATGTAGTTTGGTCAACCTTTAACTTGAAAGACTACTTGACCTATTTTTTTGTGAATACCAAACCCTAACCCATCACCTCAACCTCTCTCTTTCCACTGAAGTATTCCTATCCCCTTTTAAAATAAAATCTGATCTCTTTCCTTAATCACACATAACCATCAAACTACCGTCCTGTTACCCTTCTAACCCTTGCCTCTAAACTGCTGGAATGCTGAACCTATAATCGCCTAACTCATTTTTCTTTCTTAACCTCTAGATTTTAGCAACTCGCTACCACCTAGTGTCGTTGGTGACTCTCGTACCTTTCGCCCCTCCAAGTAAACCTGAACACTGCTGTCAGTGGAAATATTTTCACCATTCTCTATTAAAACACCGCTATGGAATCTGCTGATACCATACAAATACATGCAATGTGAGGTGTATTGGAGGAACAGGTAATTAAGCATGTTGAATGAATCATCTTTGCTAACATTGTCCCTTAATTTCGTTTAAGGATGTTTGTGATATATTTCAGCAGATTCTTCTTAATCTCTTGATTCCTTAAACTGTATATAATTGGATTGAGAAAAGAAGTTCCCATGGTATATAAAAGAGATGTTATCTTATTATTAGATGTTTGTCCCTTCGAAGGAAACAGGTAAACCATTATCAGAGTCCCATAGTACATGATGACTACAACCAAATGAGAGCTGCAGGTGGAGAAGGCTTTCTTTCTCCCGATGGTGCTGGAAATTCCAATGATTGTTATAAAAATAAAGACATATGTAAAAATAATAAAGAAAAAAGGGAAAACAGCAGAAGGAATTCCTAAAGCAAAATCTACAAGTTTCAGAATGGTAGAATCCGAACACGACAGTTCCAGCACGGGTGCGAGATCACAGAAATAATGGTCAATTATGTGGGGACCACAAAACTGCAAATTGTTCATTAGGAAAATGATGGGTAACATTACAAAAAAAGCTGAAAGCCAACAAAAAATGACAAGTTGGAGTTGGAGCCTGAGATGCATAACAGCGGTATAATGCAACGGGCGGCAGATGGCTAAATATCTATCGAAGGACATCACAGTGAGAAGAAAACATTCAACGCCAGCTGAAACCCCATGAAAGTAAAACTGTGTGATGCATCCAGGAACGGATATCGTGCTTCCTCCATTAATTATAACGTGTAGGGTGTTAGGGGCTATATTTGTGGTGAGCAGAATGTCAGACGTCGATAACTGAGTGAGGAAGAAATACATGGGAGATTGCAGACTCTGAACCTTTGCCACCAATATAATAATCAGCAGGTTCCCGACCAACGTCAAGATGTAGATCACAAGGAACAGAAGAAATAGAAATATGGTAAAAATCTGTGGATTTCGAAATCCTAAAAGTTTAAACACCACCACTCTGGTCTGGTTAACGGGGAACATTTTCTTAAAGCAGGGACATTCTCAAAAACTGCGATTCTCAGGGACAATCAGTCTTCCTTAAAATATATTAGGGTGATAGTGCCTGCTGTAAGTCTGCTTCATGAGAGGCTTATATCAAGAATAGCATTTATTTTCATATAATTTGAGACTTACTTTGATTGCAGATTCATGTATAAACCATACAATTCGAATGGTCAGTATTGTGAAACAATAAAAGCAATATTTCTGTGACACTCTGCGAGGACTCCTCTAAGCCCCGGCGGGTAGACACCTTCTATAGGAGGTACACACTCTCCTCAAAATTCCAGGGTATATGTATAGAGAAGGAGAGAAATATAGCACGGTATATCTAGAAGTAAAAAGTATGAATTTATTTTGAATATAAGAATAAAAGCACTGAGAACCAGCTCAAGTGCAAACACATGTGGAACAGCAAATGGGTAACCGGGTCAGAATGTAAAATTTTGACTGTTGACTTCTCTTACCAGTCTCCCAGATGCTTCTGCAGGTACAGTCGTGTGAAAAAGAAAGTACACGCTCTTTGAATTCTATGGTTTTACATATTAGGACATACTAACAATCGTCTTTTCCTTAGCAGGTCTATACATTAGGTAAATACAACCTCAGATGAATTACAGAACATGAAATATTACGCCGTGTCATGATTTACTCAACAAAAATAAAGCCAAAATGGAAAAGCAGCAACAGGACCTGGGAACCTTGCAGTCATTGAGTCGACCATGAACTCCTCTGTATATTAAAGTATTCTAGAGTCAAATGTGAGGCCATTTGTCCAACAGCTAAAGCTTGGCCTAAATTGGGTTATGCCACAGAACAATGATCCCAAGCATACCAACAAATATACAACAGAATGACTAAAAAAGAACGTAATGAAGGTGTTGTCAAAGTCCAGACCTCAACACGATTGAAATGTTGTGGCGGGAGCTTAAGAGAGCTGTGCATAAACAAATCCCCGCAAACCTCAATGAACTGAAGCAACGTTGTAAAGAAAAGTGGGCCAAAATTCCTCCACAACAATGTGAGAGACTGATAAAGTCATACAGAAAACGATTACTTCAAGTTGCTGCTGCTAAAGATGGTTTTACAAGGTATTGAATCATAAGGTTTACTGTTTTTCACAGATGGCTTCTCCACTTTGGCTTTATTTTTGTTGAATAAATTATGACACTGTGTAATATGTCATGTGTTGTTCATCTGATGTTGTATTTAAGTAATTTTTAGACCTGCTAAGGAACAGATGATTGTTATTATGTCCTGATATGCAAAACCATAGAATTCAAAGAGGAGGTACTTTTTTTGTCACACTACTGTAAATAGTCTGGACCCAAGTAATCTAAGTATTAAAGAAATAATGAGGAACATATACAAGAGAGAAATGAAAGATGAAAACATAGGGTTTAAAAGGCCTTTTAACTACACATGGATAGAAAATGTCAATATACTGGGCATTAGAACAGGTTTGTTTTATTAAGATTGTAAGTAATCCGGGCACTTATAATTTTCATTGTTATTTTATTTAACTTACTTTCTAACGATTAGAATGTTTCTAACAGCTATGATAAAATGTACCTACACAGTGTTGATGATACGCTATTAATATATCATTACATTTGGTGTCCTTGGAATGATTATGTGACCTCTACTGGGACTGCAGCCTCTTTCTTTCCTTTTTTCATTCTTTATTTTCCTTTTTTTTTTTACTATTTAATGTATCATTGTTATAACTAGTGAACTGACATGCTTGAAGTGGTGTTACATGATTATTTTAACTATTGATACTGTTTTATTATTTTTATAATTTGTATCTCTGTACATGATACGTTGAAAATAAATACAATTTTGTCGAGTTAAAAAAACCCTACAAAATAATAATCCAAATGAAGAGTAAATTAACTATACGTTGTAGTTCTAACCTGATTTATTCACTATTTGAATACTTAATACTATTTAAAAAATGAAGCCTTTATTTGCAGGCAGCAAGGGTTATCATTTAATCCTGCTAGACCCCCCCCCCCCAAAAAAAAAAAAAAATTACATTTTTTTATACAACAATCCCTGGAAGTGATTCTGGAGACTTCACATTAAATCTACAAGTAAATTTAAATATATTTAGATTGTTGCATAGACTACATCATATTAACCGATTTGATTTCATATGCTGTAAGAATACACAGGGATTTGTTAATTACCCCCCTAAACTACTGCCACATTGCTGAAGTATAAATTTCAGTTTTCCTAATTATTAAGCACTATGCATGAATATGACAAGGGTGCCTGGACTAATATCACAATTCCTTTTTTACCTACCACCTTCTTCTTCAGATGTTACCCATCACATTTTCTGAAAGTTCCTTGGCACAAGATCTATTCTTTATATTTACAAAAACAATGTTTCGTAATAAATTTTCAATAAATCAATCATCAAGCAATTAACCAAAAAAAAAACCAGAATATTCTTCATATTACCTGGGGTGTTCTATTATATTGTAAAAGATTATATTGTAAAATTCAAGGTTTTTTCCTATAGAAATAGCCATGACTTGTTTTTCTGATGATCGTACGTGTTCTCTGCATGTTATGCAAATGTATTAAATAGCTAATACCTGCTTTGAAGATGTTTATATCCTTTAGAAATACATATGGGAACCATGGTGTGATTACTGCGAAAGGCCACTGGGGGCAGGTAGAAGGAAGAAAACACAATTTATTTAATAAAGTAATTACATCATTTAGAGAAACAGAAAAGTTTTCTTGGAATTTTATTTAGATGCTTATAATTACCTTTGCTCTTAATCTGGGGGATCAATCTTATTTTTTTTTAATTTTGGGAAAATGCAATCCTGCACCAAGGGGCTACATGTGCCTATAGGCCAGTGCCTGCCCAGGCCATATGTGTTACTACTGCTGCTCTACCTCCTACCTTACTCTAGAGTGGACAATTCTTGTTTTTTTATTTCTTTTAGCATATTGGGGAAATTCAGTCCTACACCAAAGGGCTCCATGTGCAAATACCTGGCCAGGCCACATGCCTTACTACAGCCACTGCACATCTATCTCATTCCTTACTCTGAGAGGTCAATTCTTGGTTTTTTTTTTTTTCTAATATTGGGAAAATCAGTTCTGTGTCTAGGTGCTAGTACCTGTCCTGTGCCTTTCCTTGCCTCTGCGATTCAATGTCCTTCCTTTCTTCTTTTTTATAATATTGGGGGCTAATTGTAAGGCACCAGGAAGCAGATGGACACAAAACATAAAGTGCAAAACACCTTTATTATAACCAGACACACAAAGCCAAATTGTGATCCAGGAGCACATACCAAAAGGTCTAGGTATACCACCTTCATTGTTGGAGCATGTCCTGGAGGACATAACTTATGAATTCCTGGAAAACCTTGGGAGGATTGCAGAGACCAAAGGGCATAACCAGGTATTCATAATGCCTGCTTCTGGTGTTAAATGTGGTTTTCAATTCATAGCCCTCCTTTATCCTTACCAAATTATATGCCCCCCGTAGGTCAAGCAATACAGGGTCTCAATTCTCTGTTCCTTTTCTTCACCAGCAGGCGAGAAGGACTTACGGATGAACCCCCCTGGTCAGAACACGAGATACATACTGCTCCATGGCCTTATTCTCTGCGACAGATAGAGGATAGACCTAACCTCATTGCAGCTCAATGGTGAAATCTTAGTGATGGCGAAGCGGGAGCTTACCAGCCTGGCCCTTATCGAATGCATCTCAAAACATCTGGTACTCTTCGGGCAGCGGAGATAATGAAGAAGTGGTTAGCACCTTTACCACTTTCAATAGGCATGTCTTGGAACAGTTGGGTGACCATGCCATGACCTCGGCCCTTACCCAATCAAAGGTGTTTGTGCAACCACGGATATCTCATGACCACAGGATGATGAGGAGAGTGGATCACTTGGAGTTGTATGATTTCATGATGAAGAGCCCCTACAGCCATAGACAAAGGAGCAGTTTTGTTGGGGACCTGCAAAGGCAGTAGGGGGTCTGTCATCAATCTCCTCTATGGCAAGTGGAGCTGGACAAAGCTGTAATGGGATAGTGTGCGTCTGGGCAAAGGTGATGTTGATTGGTTCACCCAGTCTTTGTAAGGGTTGGACAGCAGAGAATAAATAACTTCATGATATGAAATTATTGACAATCCTTGAGGCACCCTTTGCCAAATATCTTAGGTCGCCTGATTCAAAACATTTCATTGCTTTTAAACTATACAAACTTGGAAAAAAAAGTTAAAACAATCAATGCTGTAGCTTTGATAAACAAACATAGTTAAGCTACGATATATCCCTTTTATAACGTTTGTCTTACCAAAGTTTTTCTCTGCTGCAACTTACCTCTTCCACTGACATGCTACCCTGTTAAATTGGTTGAGATGCTAGATTATGGAAATGAGGACCAAGCAACTCTGCAGAGTACTTCACAAACTGAAAGGAGGAAATACTCCTACTATTACGTTTGAACAGGTGAGGAAACCATGATGCAGGGAAAAAGGTATCAATTTCTTTAGTGTGCCCAACAGGTATGGATGAGTCCTGGGAAGGAGCGGCGCTGATAGCACAGTGCAACAGATAGTATTGTCCAGGTATCAGGCAGAGAATGGTCAGGCAATCCGGGTCAGGAGCAGAAAGGTCAACGCAGTCAATATCCACGCAATGGTCAGTACTGAGTATCAGGCAGAGAATGGTCAGGCAATCGGGGTCAGGAGCAAAGAGGTCAATGCGGTCAATATACACGCTAGGGTCGGTATTGGGTATCAGGCAGAGAATGTCAGCAATCCGGGTCAGGAGCAGAGAGGTCAACGAGGTCAATATACACGCAAGGGTCGGTACCGCGTATCAGGCAGAGAATGGTCAGGCAATCCAGGTCAGGAGCAGAGAGGTCCATTCCATGTCCAGCTAAAACCACAGGTAATCACACTGCATGAAAATAAAACAGAAAATATGTATAACGAGATTTAAAAAAAATAAAGAATGGTACAGGTATTGTCAGGATCTCAGGCAGGAGCCCAGTTGCAGTTCTCAAACAGATCAGGCAGAAACACGGTACTGAAGGGGTCAGGCAAGAATTGTGGTCAATATACACGCAAGGGTCGGTATAGGGTATCAGGCATAGAATGGTCAGGCAATCCGGGTCAGGAGCAGAGAGGGGTCAATGCCGTCAATATGCACGCAAGGGTCGGTACCAGGTATCAGGCAGAGAATGGTCAGGCAATCCGGGTCAGGAGCAGAGAGGTCAACACGGTCAATATACACGTAAGGGTCGGTACAGTGTATCAGGCAGAGAATGGTCAGGCAATCCGGGTCAGGAGCAGAGAGGTCAATGAGGTCAATATACATGCAATGCTCGGCAACAGGAATCCAGCAGAGAACACCGATAAGAGGTAAGTATACAGTTCAGGTATCAATACTCAGTTTTTAGATCAGCCACCCTTCTAGATCCCCCCCAACCGTGACAACGTCCAATGGACGCTTGTCTCCTACATGGGGGTGTGGGATAGGAAGGGGGCGTGGCATGCAGTGCCGTATACGTCCTTCACTTAGCATCGGTTCCTTCTTGAGGACGCAGCGACGCTGCAAAGACACTGGTGGGGTAAGTGGCGAGTACCCGTGGGTACTCGGGTGATGTACTCCAAACGGGAGCGTGCTACCATGAGCATCCTGGCGATGCGCTCGGGACGGGACTATGACACCTACCTTCATCTGAGAAACATCTCCCACATCAGTCCTTTCTTAAACTGCCTGACAAATATCTAATTTTTAACTATTAATGTCAGTTTTGAAAACATGAATAAATGAAAGATGCAGTTTCCAAGTAGGCTACCCTCTTATTCATTAACACAATTTAAATGTATCCCTTAATTGCTACTCGTTTGTTAATGTTTCCCTTTCTGTGTCATATATTTCAGAATTTTTAATTTATTTTTAAACTAAGTGGAAAATATTTAAGCAAAGCCGTCTTAATCTCCTGGTTCCTTAGACTGTATATAACTGGGTTGAGAAATGGTGTTCCCACTGAATATAGCAGAGATATGAGCTTATTTCCAATAGATAATTGTCTTTTAGAAGAAGGAAACATATAAATTATCATTAGCGTCCCATAGTAGGTGCACACTACGGTCAGATGAGAGCTACAGGTGGAGAAGGCTTTCTGCCTCCCGGTGCTGGAGGAAATCCCAAGAATTGTGAAGAAAATATAGGTATACGTGAAAAGAATGAAGAAAAAAGGCAGAACAACAGAAGGTATTCCTAAGGCTATGTCTACACGTTCAACAATAGTATGATCTGAGCAGGACAACTCGAGAAGAGGAGCAAGATCACAGAAGAAGTGATCAATTTTGGGAGGTCCACAAAAGTGTAAGTTAGCTACGAGGAAAATAATGGGGAACATTAAGTGAAAAGCAGAAAGCCAACACAACATAATTAGCAGGACCTGACGCCTGAGCTCCATGATGGAGGTATAATGCAATGGGTCACAGATGGCCAAATATCGGTCGTAGGACATCACAGTGAGAAGAAGACACTCGGCAGCAATGGAGATGCCGTGGAAGTAAAGCTGTGTGATGCAGCCAGGAAAAGTTATGGTGCTTCCTCCTTTAATTATAACGTGGAGCATGTTTGGGACTATATTGGTTGTGAGCAGGATATCGGACAATGATAACTGAGTGAGGAAGAAATACATGGGAGTTTGCAGGCTTTTAACCTTTGCCACCAGTGAAATGATCGTCAGGTTGCTGAACATTATCAAAATGTAGAAAACAAGGAAAAGAGCGAATAGCATCGGGTTAAAAATCCGAGGGTTCTGAAATCCCAGAAGCAGAATCTCTGTCATTTTTGTCTGGTTGTCTGGTAGCATCTCCTGGAACAGGAAAGACTGTTTGAGTTAGTACCTTTGGATGGAAAAAATGGAAAATAGAATTGCCCTCATCTTTTATCTGTATATCTTTTGTCTTTTCGACTATTTTTTTTTTTTTAAATTCACATTATTTTATGAAAATCTGTAAACTTATACAATACAGTATGGAGGGCATACAATAAGTAGCAAAATGTATCATATATAACTTTTTTTTGCATGGTATTGTACCATTTCTCATGTTCTTATTTTCCTCCGTGTTGGAAATTATGACTACTTGATGCGCCGCAGTGTGTGCTGTATAATTTTAATATCATTTAAAAAATTATTCATAATATCATTTTTTAATCAGTTGTATTCATCCTGTAAATAATGTAAAAGCAATATAAATACAAATGAAATAACCATATTAATGGCATAAAATTCTTAAAATATTGTTTTAGAAGAACAGCATATATTTTCTAAGATTTTCTCTTAAAAGTATTTTATTTTATTTTAATTCTTTTATTTTTGCAAATATTTTATTTAAATTCATGAAATTACAATTTTACAAGAAACAACAATTTTTTTTTAAAAAAAAAAATATAAAATTAGCTAGGAAAAAAAGCATAAACGTTACGGCTTGCATTCTGAATTCATAATCAACAATGAAAACATCAGATTACCTTTGAGATGTGCTTCTTAAAGCAGGATCTTTCAAAATGAACCCAAAAAGTAATCATGCGTGACATCTGCTATCACAGCTTATAATGGAATTGAATATAATCAACATCTATCTGTATTTATACCTTTTTTCGACACACATAGAACTATAACATGCATTATGTATAAAGACACGAGGGATACGGCAGCTATTGCATTGAGAGGATTAAGGAAGAGCCCTTGTGTATCGGGAGAACTCTATAAGGACAATGGGTTACGTCAACTTCTTCGTGAGTTCTATTTCAGGAACAAACAAATGTCGGCAAATACTTCTCTGAGAGTAAACTTTTTAGAAAATCTAAGATGTATTGCGACAAAAACAGCTGAAGCGAGGAAACGGAAACAACAGAGTGTCCTTAGGAGGTCCATAAATATGGCCACCTTGTTGCATACCTAGCAAGTACATTGAGCGCTCTCTATAAAAGATATTGTAGCAAAAAATTCTCCGCTGACTATAATTGAAGTGAGTTACTTTCATGAGTGTTTTAAAGCCACAGGCACTCAAAGTCACTCACAACCAACATTAGCCTGAATGAGTGAATGATATGAGTTGTAGCATGCAGATGCATACAACGTAAGATTGTAGAAGTTACTCATCGCTTGATAGACTTGAGATTTAGTAAATAAACCCCATTGTATTCTCATGTTATATTGAAACTGATGTCTTGTATCTGCTGCAAAACTAAAACAGATTAAACAGCGTGTGGTGTCAAATAAAGGTGGGGTTTTTCACCTAAAACCATTAATTTTAACCATCTATTCTTGGACCTCTTGACATTTTGGCGACTGCTTTGACTACATTCTTCTAACTTTCTGTATAATTGCTGATCTATACTCTGAAGAGCCCTTGCTTGTAGTGTTGAATGTGTCTTTTATGGGAACCAGCTTCTCTGCATTTGAGAACATAAAGCCCCTTAACCTGGCACCCTAACAATGGATATTCATCACGATCATCCTACTCCTTACTGGTAAAAGAAGTGGAACAACTTGAGATTCTCTCAAGAGATATATAAAAGGTGGCTTTAGCCCCAGATCTATGGATGAGATACCAGCAGCCACCAAACCCTCTGTCAGGCTTGCCAAGAACCTGAGGATACAACTGCAGCCCCTACCCACTTCAGCATTTGCATACCTCTGTTTAAGAAAAACCTTCATCAGCCCCACTCACTGCTGACAAATTAACCAGAAGGAGGAATCCATTTTTTTTTTTACTGTGGGGGGGCAGCGCCTTTATATCAGTTTGTGTCCCTTCAGACCTGAAATATTTCTCCCTGCCCTCGCAAAAAAGACAACTAGATACATGTTGAGCTTCACTTATCTCTGGACCTTGTCCTGGCCTCTGCTCCTCTTATCCTCCCCAAATTCCCACTCAGCACCCTTCTCTGTGCCATGTCCAGCTAAAACCACAGGTAATCACACTGCATGAAAAAAAAACAGAAAATATGTATAACGAGATTTAAAAAAATAAAGAATGGTGCAGGTATTGTCAGGATCTCAGGCAGGAGCCCAGTTGCAGTTCTCAAACAGATCAGGCAGAAACACGGTACTGAAGGGGTCAGGCAAGAATTGTGGTCAGGCAGGTACAAAGGTCAGTAATCCAGGTAGCACAGGTTCAGAAGCGGTAATATAAGGCCAAGGGTCAGATAACAATCAATCACTTTGAATCACTGTAGGAACATAGCTGTTCAGTTGTTCAGGGTTTTTAAAGGGTGGAACTCCACCCTCTGACTGCTCTAATCAGTCTCCGCAGGTGTCCATGGTTCGTTCTGCAAACATGAACACCTGTGGAGACCAAGAGCAACTGTGTGTGGGGGTCGGCCTTCTTCCTGGTTCATCCCCCTGGTATCTGTGATTGCCAGGGAGACGATACGTTAGTTGTGGGGATCGGTCCCCTGTATGGTTTGTCTCTCTGGGTCCTTGATCACCATGGAGATGAAGTACTGAGTCGTCTCCCCAGCATCTTTGGTTGCCGGGGAGATGGGATGCTGAGCGTGGGGCTCGGCCCTCCTGCGACTCGGTTTCCCCGCCCTCATATATATTCTTACACGAAAATGAGATGGTTGACAATGATGACAAATAATTTAAGAATGAACCTTTGTTTTAGTTTTGTTGAAGTTGACAGCCAGTCATTACTAATTCACAATATTTCCAAAAGTTACAAATAATATATAGGAAAATATGTGAGAATTCTGAAAGCAAAAAATAGATGACAAAGAGAGAAAAAATAAAAACCAAAAGTGGAAGAGGACTTTCATGCTTTCGCCAAGGTCATAATAATCAAAGTGGCTAAAATGTTAAGTCTTACAGAATTTTCAGTCTATTCACTATGAATTTGAGGGGTCAGTCAAGTTAAGGTTTAACTCAACTGGCAAAGCTCAACTCCAGCCTTCGTGTGCTAACATTCATTTTCATTTCTGAACATTAACATACATTTTATGAGTAACAGGTCATGGCACGAAAGGAAAAAACTGTTCAATGTGACATCACATGCCCTTGCCTGAAACTTCAAAAATATTCCTCATCAAATATGGAACATACTGTTTGGATTTTGATGAAATAACTAGATGTTGACACAGCATACAATAATTTTATAATAAAAAAACACCATACATACATATTGTAATATATAAACATACTGATGAGGCTATTAGATATTGACTCAATACAGGTGGATTTTGACCAAAAAAGGTGTTCTAACACAATGCATAGTAGTTATATATGGTATGGGCGGTCTAAGTGAAAATGTATCCCCTTTTTCCCTTTGTGGGGGGCAATTGAAAATAATGGGTATGGCTCTCTTCGGCCCTGTATAGTGAGCTGGAGTAAGTCCATGCGGCTATTGAACTCTGGGCCGGCTGCCACACAGACTATTCCCGGGGAAGTTTTTGACACTGTTGCTCAGAGTCCCAATGGCAGATCACGTCGCTTTTTGGATCATAACATCTTCGGACCCTGAGCTGTCCAATGGTATTATTATTATTATTATTATTATTATTATTATTATCATCATTCTGATCTCTTCCAAGTACTTCCGCAATAAGGCACAGTCTCCATGCACACCACGGGCATCTTCAGAAGGAAAGAAATAGAGAAGGAAAAAAGCGATTGTTGGTGAAGGTAGGCAGGCAGACACTGAGAGAGTGAGTAAGAGTTAATGAGAGTGAGTGAGAGACAATGAATTTCCTTTCAAAATAATAAGAAAGCCTTCCGGATCTCATCTGAACCAAAAAGGTAGGAACAAAATTCATTGGGTACCTTCTCCTTTTCTGAATATAAGTTCACTTTTATAAACAGGCTCTTACATCACACAGGAAACACATATTTTTGTTCTTGAATATATTTTAATTAATTCATCATATTATAATTATGTTTATTAAGCCTTATTATCACACAATACATTAAACTCTAATTCTAGATTAGTAAATAGTTTCTGCTTATTTTACAATGTATTCTTTCTTTTTTCCTGGTCATATTTTGTAAAAAAAATCCAATGAATTAATTATTAATTTCTGTTTGAGCATTTGGAAATATATTGAAGCAGAGTTCTTTTAATCTCCTGATTCCTAAGACTATATATTATTGGGTTAAGAAAAGGGGCTCCAACTGAATAAAGAAGAGACATAATCTTATTATGATTTGATGATTGTCCTTTAGAAGGGAACAAGTAAACCATTGTTAGAGTCCCATAGAACATACTCACCACTATCAAGTGAGAGCTGCAGGTGGAGAAGACTTTCCTTAAACCCGAGGAGGAGGAAATTCCAAACGTAGTGGTAAAAATATACAAGTACGTGAAAAGAATGAAGAAGAAAGGAACAAGAACAGTAGGCACGCCTAGGGCAAAATCTACAATTTCAACAATTGTATAGTCTGAGCAAGAAAGCGCCAAAAGTGGGACAAGGTCACAGAAATAATGGTCAATTATTTGGGGACCGTAGAATTCTAAATTCATTGTTAGAACGACAATGGGCAATACTATAAGAAATGCTGTAATCCAACACAAAACAACAAGTTGGAATTGTAGCTTGTGATCCATGTCATGGGTGTAATGTAAAGGGCGGCAGATGGCTAAATACCGGTCATAGGACATCACCATGAGAAGAAGACATTCAGTAGCTATTGAAATCCCATGGAAATAAAGTTGTGCGATGCAGCTGATAAAAGATATCGTGCTTCCTCCGTTAATTAAAATACGGAGCATGTTGGGGACGGTGTTTGTGGTCAGAAGGATGTCACACAAGGATAACTGAGTGATGAAGAAATACATGGGTTTTTTTAGATGTTGGACATTTGCCACCAATACAATAATGAGCAGGTTTCCAAATAATGTTAATATATAGATTGTAAGGAATAGTAGAGACAGCACCACATTAATATTGCGAGGATTGCGAAAGCCCAAAAGCAGGAATTCTCTCACTTTCGTCTGGTTGGCTGGAAACATTTCCTAAAAGTAGAAAAAAACATCACAAGACTTAATAGTTTTAATATATTATTCAAATAAAGTATATTCAAATTTTATAATTAATTTATTCATACCCTGTTTCTTTGAGTTTTACCCTGATGGATATATATTGAAAACTGGATATCCAGGTGCTATTTCAATGACCAATAAATACACACAGCAAAATATGGAATACAAATGGCTAATGCTATTTAAAAGAAATCTGTCTCAAGCATATGTATCGGGAATCCCATCATGTTAAATAGTTTGGTATCCCACCATATACCCCAATCTTTTTAAGTCCTATTTTATCCTAACGATTCTGTATTGCTTACCATGGAGCTAAGTGTATCTAATGTAGTTGATCTGATGGCGTATTATCTACACAACCTTAGACAGTGCTGGTTTGTATCTAATGTTGGGGGTCTGAATGCTCAATAGGAGGAGAGGAACATAATTCTGGGATTGTTTGAGGGATGGGACCATGGGTTTAGGCTATTTAACCACAGCTTAGCTATATCAGTTAGTAACAAACCATGATTTTCCCATTAAACAAAGAAGAGGAGGGATGTTTATTTCCACGTAGGAGATATGTTAGAACAAGAGACCATAACCTTAAACTAAAATGTCAGACGCTTAGATGGAGTGGAAGGAAGGTTTACTTTATTGAGAGGATGGGGCATATATGGAACAGCCTCCCATTAGAAGTGGTAGAGGCCAATACAGTGAGGGAATATGGCTCCTGAATCCAAGACGTGACCAACGACTTATTAAGGTTTTCCTCTCCCTTCTTCAACATTTCTCTATTACCTCTACCCACATCTCAGTTCAGATTACTTCTATCCATTTCATTCAAATGCTGGTGATTTCATTTACATATATCGTCATCCCACAAGTACAAAAAAATCACTATAATCCATCCACAGATAACCAATGACCATTTTGGTCAGATCGCTGCCTCTATTAGGTATCTTTAACAAATGATCTGGGATATTTCCTCGAATAATCATTTGCTACTAATACATTGTCCATGAAATGTATCAATATTTATCGCCATAACCAATAAGAGAAAGCAGAAAAATATTTCAATTACCTCTGTTGTTCCACTTGATCACAAAAAAAAGATTCTCATTTCAAGATTTTTTTTTTAAACCATGGGACAATATCGAAAATGGAATTATGATCGGACGTTTCAAAATCTTGTTCGATGATCTTGAATGGTTTCTGCTCACAGAATCTCATTGACATAACTGTCTCTGCAATTGCTTTAAGGATATTTATACATTTTTCTATACATCCAGGAGATCTGACACACTCTGTGTAGAAGAACACCAGGGAATTGATGTCTCTACAGAGACTTTGAAGGTAGGACAGCTGTGTCTTCTAAATAATTGAATGTAGTTTTTCAGCGTTGAAATAAATCTTGAAGCTTATAAATATTTATATTTATCCATTTTAATTAAAATGCCTTTAATTAGTGGCTATATATTCTTACTTGAAAAATTATTGACATAATTGACAAGTATTTTTACTTTAATTTTCATCTTGTCTCAAGTATTCATTATTCTGGCCTCTTGGATTAATTCCACAAAAGGTTGCAGCCATGGCACGCCCCATGGGGACAGCCTCTTCCCTATTACTCCAATTGGGAGAGAAGATGTGCTTTGAGGATGTGTCCATTTGTATAAGTGCTTCAGGAGGCCTGGATAGTGGGGAGAAGCGGACCAAGAAAGAAGACAGAAGAAAGAATTCTGAAGACAGAAGAATGAGAAAAGGCAAGACAAGAAGTGGCACTGTGGAATAGAATATGAGGATAAGGAAGTGTTTTAAAAAAGTGATGGAGACATTAAGAGAGCATGAGAGAAAGTGTGAGAGAGAACTTAAAAGAACGTGAGAGAGCGTGAGTGAGTGAGTGAGTGAGTGAGTGAGTGAGAGTGTGAGAGAGCATGAGTGAAACCGAGTGAAAAGAAGACCAATATAATGCAAACAAAAATTCTGAGCTCTCTCCTTCGTTTTAGTTTGTTCCATTGTGGGTCTCTCCTTGTTCTCGGACATTTGTATGAATTAAGAACGTTGGAAAATTTTGTTAAAATTCCTATGAATTCGAGTTCTATGAAGTCTTGTTAACAAGTAGCTTTTCTACCTAAGGTTAGTAGCAAAGCATTATTAAACACTAATCCACACCCACCAGACAAGACAGAAGTCCTGTCTTTACTTCAGAAATCTTGCGGTGATGTCACAACCCCAAGGGATTCTGGGTAGGCACATGCAAATAAGGCAAACAAAGATTACCTTTCACCTCCATGTCCACTTTATACATGGATCCCTTGAGAGCAAATGTCCGCTGTACTGCAGACTAGAGACAAAGCTCATGGCCAGATCACACTCATGGACAACTGTTTTTTTTTTGTTTTTTTTTAATGGGACTCTGATACTGGCTTCATGTTTGAGGCTTGGAGAAGCACCAGAAATATACAAAACAAAGGTTATGGTAGGGTAAAGATGATGGAAATCCCACCAGACACACCAGAAGGCTTGTTTTTCCCCTTTGGAAATCTTTTGGTGCTGCCACAACCACTGAGTAGACATATGCAGATAAGGGTAACAATGATCACCTTTCACCTCAAATTTAACTTGTGCAATGGGGGTGTAGGAGTAAGATCTTCTTCTCTGTATCAATCCCAGGACTTAGATTTTGTGCTTTCATGATGCATAGTAAACTGGCGGGCTTCATAATGTTCTGCACATCTTGTTCCTTTCATACTCCCTTTATTATTTAGTTTGGAATGATGAACACATTTGGCCTATAGGAGATATGTGATATATCAAGTTTGCAATGCTTATTTGTTCTTGTCTTCTGTAACTGACTGGCTACCTAAGCTCCATAGACTGGATAAGAGAAAGCCCTACAAACCAACAATGGCTCCCTTGGTTGAGGGTAGGAGAAACTATTTTCATTAGACGCTATCAGATGGTTTTGATTACTGAGGCTCATTGATGAGTATGGGTCCTATCAGAAGTAACTGAATTTTAAGGTATAACAGGATGGTTTGGAAGCACCAGTCCATGAATTTGCTTTCTATAACTTTGCTCTTTGGAGGTAAACCCAGTGGTACATTTCTGCCTTCATTAGCCTATTCAGTGAGATAAGGTTGATATTCCCCTAGGCACAAGAGATCAAGGAGGTCAACGTCTGGACTCAACTTTACACTTGGTGAACCCCAAGTGATTTCTGGAAGGTGAAATGTCATAAACAAAGAGGATGAGATGCTTGCTTTATTGTGCCTAGAGGGATACCAACCGTACCCCACTGATGAGGCCAACGAAGGACCAAACATATGTCTGAGGATGTTGGTTTCCTTATATAGAAGAGCTTTTGGATCTGGACTGCCCTTTTTGGAGATTTTTATGGAGATTTTTTTCTGTAATGGCACAAGAAAGCTGATATTTGAGATGTTCCTAAGCAATTGTGCACAGAAGGACAGGCTATGAAGTGGCTGCCTGTTTTAAGTGAGCATCTCATATATATTTTGTAATTGATTCTATTCGATTCATTTTTTTATAAATAACCTAGGTGACAGCTATATCAACATTATTCAAATCGAGTATGTTGGATATTTTAATTCTAATATGAATGAGGAAAATGCAAATGCTAACAAATTAAATAATAACAAATTATGAAATACATATAGTATATTTTTTTCTTGAATCTATTTTTTGCAATCAAGGAGGTTCAGTGCAACTCCCTATACAATCCTGGTCTCTAGTGTTCTAATAAGCAATTTATGTCATAATTTCCCTGTGAGTTTTATGAAATGATGTAATACCCCCTGGAGCAGGTAGAGGTAGATTATTTTGCCAATCTGTAATATTGTCTAATAAAATGTCCTGTCTAGAATTTTAAGCAATTGTAAAAAAAAATGTTATGCTTTTATGTTAAGGGCTAATATTGCCATCAAATATTTACGTGTATAAAGGCCAGTAGGTCCAGTTAATTCTGGCAAATGAAATTGGTGTCATGAAATATGTCGGAACATGAAACTTCATGTAAAGTCTTAAATGCACAAAGTTTCCGTACTGTAATAATTATGATTAGTTAGAATTGCACAAATGGACATTAATCCAATCGGGGGAGAGGGTGCGCAGGGAAACTCCGCCATTTTGTGAAAGTTCGCGTGGAGGTCAACTCCCGTTGTCCATGGAGAAGCGCCCAAAGACAGAAGACGTTTTGTTGCAGCAGGAAACGAAATTCGTTGTCCTTAAAATTTGTCCCAATCATTTTTTTGGTCCATTTGCCTAGTTGGCAGAAAATACAGAACCTTTACAAGGAGGACATTGTTTTTTTTTATTATTCCCAGCCTTCCAAACCAAATTATATGGGGTACAACAAAAGCCTCCACGCACACCCTCCTCCACAACTGGAGAAACAAGGGAGAGGCTGTCCCTGTAGAGCGCGCCATGGCTCCGTCCTTTCACAGAAGTGCTCCAAGAGATCAGAATATCGCAGAGAAATTCATAGAGAAAGAGAAGCGTTTCTACACCTCTCCTTCCTTTCTGAATTGAAAAATCCATCCAAAGGTAATCTGACCTGAAAAGGTAGAAAACAACATTCATTGTCCATAAACGAATGGACCACAAATGAGGCAAAACAATTTGTCTGAATCATTGCTGGTCCATGTGAACAAGGCTAGTCTGTGCTACATTTTAGATTATGTGTATTGATGACTATATATTTTTCATTCATCTTTTCGGGTTAAACATATCATAAAAAAGTGTTATGTACTTATGGATCACACACATAAAGTGTGACTGATTATTGGACTTTACCCAATTTATACTTAACCAATGCAGTAAAGCTGAACAAGAATAAACCAATGTGATGTCATGTCAGATCGTGTTGGACATTTGATAAAGTGAATGGGATTTCTACGAATGTTTTCTATAACTTTGGGTTTAAATGATGTCAATATTTATTCAAGTTCATGTTAATCTCAACTTCTTACTTGACATAAATGTTGGTAGACCACTAACTTCTCTTCCCAAACTAATTTAAATATATATATATTTAATACTGTATATATATATCTATTTTTTTAGTAAGGAAAATAATAAATTAGTTAAGAAAGAACATCTGAAGAATCCTGAAGCGTCAATGACTTACTTGGCCAAATCATTATAATGACCTACTTTCCCCCCATATGCAGTTTTAGTTTTTGTAGAATGTCATGTCCTCTTTGAGTACTTCCGCAAAAGAGAAGATCCATGGTGTACCACGCGGGGACAGTCTGTCCCGTATTCTTCCACTCGGGGGAAAGGGTGTGCGTGGAGGTTCTGCACTTTTGTGTTGTGGGAGGTCTGGTTAAAGGAGCTTTTTTGGGGAAGAACAGATGAAGAAAGAAGAGCAAGAAGAGACAAGAGAAGAAGTGTGTCATGCCACTGCATGAGTTAACTTGAGCTTGGCACAGAATGGGTTAAGAGATTTGACTGTATGGCTTCGTTCATTAACATTTGTTCACACTTTTCTCTTTGGAGTCAGAGCCCAATATAAATCTTGATAATGGGTATTGTCACTTTTGCCAGGAAGATGTTACCTGTGGATGGGTGAAGGACCAGACATCTTGTCTACATCTCAATGGGGGGTGAAGACAGAGTATCAATGGACACAGGCAAGGACGTAACAAAACCACCGGCCCCTGATGCGAAAATTTCCCAGGGCCTCCCAACTTTAATAGCAAGTCTGTGCCTCTTTTGTTACGTCCTTGCCTGTGTCCATTGATACTCTGTCTTCACCCCCCATTGAGATGTAGACAGAGTATCAATGGACACAGGCAAGGACGTAACAAAACCACCGGCCCCTGATGCGAAAATTTCCCAGGGCCTCCCAACTTTAACAGCTAGTCTGTGCCTCTTTTGCCCCTCTCCTTCCAAAATAAAACATATATATAAACACACACGTTACATACACGTACTCATACTCACTAACACATATTTCATCTCACCCTACTTACACATCCATTCTCACACAATTACACATCCATGCTCATACACAGAAGTACACATCCATGCTTAAACATACAAGTACACATCCATGCTCACACACACAACTACATATCTATGCTCACCACATACACACAGTTACACATCAATGCTCACACACACACACTAACACAATTACAAATCCATAGTCTCACACAAACACCCAAGCACACATCCATGCTCACACACACACATACACAAGTACATATCGATGCTTGCTTGCTTACATGCAAACATTTTCTTTTGCCAAATGTGTGGAAATGATCACTAGGACAAGAGAATTATGATGATGCTGGTGTCATAATTATGCCAAGCTCAACGAGTGTCATATTCAGTATTATGTGATCCCAGGCAAAAGTTGAGCCGATATGGGCCACCTTCTGGATGTCAATCTGCTGAACTGCCTACTCCCTTCCCCTTTCTCAGGTGACAAAAAAAGGATTGTCTTGGGGGCGATATTGAGAGCAATCCTATTTTACTGTCAAAGAGCCAACACCAATGCTCCAAGAAATGATGATGTGATATGCTGTTTTATCCCGTTTATTCTACACTGTTTATGTACTTACATTTATGTCTATGTCTCTTTTTATATATATGTTTGTATAACAGCAATGTGACCTATTTTATACTCCGATTAAATATTTTTAATCAGTTCTGTCTTTGTTCTCTAATCAAATTCAGCTTAGACATAGCCTTTTTTACTAAGGGGTCAACTATATAGATATCTTAGTCAGAGAGAAAAATGTATTGTTACAGGCCTCAGTAGACGTTAAGGTTAATGACTGTTACAGGCCTCAGTAGAGTTAATAGTTATGACTGTTACAGTCTCAGTAGAACGTTAAGGTTATGAGCTGTTATCAGGCCTACAGTAGGAGTTATAGGTTAATGACTGTTACAGGGGCCTCAGTAGAAGTTAAGGTTAATGACTGTTTACAGGCCTTCAGTAGACGTTAAGGGTTAATGACTGTTCAGGCCCTCAGTAGACGTTAAGGTTTAATGACTGTTTAGCAGCCTCAGTAAAGACGTTAGGTTAAGTGACTGTTACAGGCTCAGTAGACGTTAGGGTTAATGACTGTTACAGGCCTCGGTAGACGTTAGGGTTAATGACTGTTACAGGTCTCAGTAGAGGTTAAGGTTAAGGATTTAACTACGCAGTACTAGTAGTTTCTGTTACATAAGATTTTTTTATGTTTTAAGATTAGAATGTTTTTTTTCTATTCTGTAAAAATGATCAGCAGCTTGGCCTTGGTGATTTTCCTCTCCTGATTTTCTCCTGAGTTTTTTTCTGACCGTTACTCTTTTTGAGGTAGCGATACGCAGGTCTAGTTACAAAATCTTATATATATGCAGACCTTTGCTTATACTCTGGGGCAGACCGAGGGACTCAAGCGAGACTTCATATCGAGACTGACTGGTATGTTTATTTTTATTTTTTATGCATATAAGTATTAACAGGCATTCTATGTTATACTCTGTTTTAATTTTGGATTTCTGTACTTTTTATTATTTTTAAATAAATAATGACTATTTTGAATTCTCAGTCCTTTCTTATAATTGTGCTCACGATTTCATCTATTGAATGTGAGACAAATCCACATGTATAAAATTGAAATTTGGTAACTTATCACTTAGGGTGGAGAATAACCTCTTTTTAAGACATTACATGGGAGGAAAGGTGTGAACCCATCACAGTATATTAGTGAATATACAAGTATTTTTTGTTATTGCTAGCATTCAAGGTCTTGTCACATGAGTATAGTCCAATCCTCATAATACCAATTCTAAAAAAGGACCCATCATTTCTCCCCATCGTCTCCAGGACAATGACCCACACTACAGCCAAGTCATCCTTGCCCAAGCAGTCCCGCACCCTTAACACCCTAATAAATTGCAAACTTATAAGATGGGGGCCCCTTTCATCCTCGTAATGGATTTAATTTTAAACTAACTAATATGATGAATAGAATTTACTATGGTGTGGAAACTATTAAGACGGTTAGCAGCTGCGTTCCTTCCCTGGAATCCTCTGTGCAATACCCGTCCCCAGTGTTCCTGTATAGAGATGATGTCATGCTTTTTACACACTATAAAGTCCTCGGAAGCATTTACTGACTGGTTATTGCTCGGTGCTATGGAAGCAGCGTGCGCTCCTACCCGAAAATATTTCCAACTTTGCCGAAAACATGATTTAATCTTCTTCTCTGGTATACCTGAATGAATCGGTGAGTTAATATATATATATATATTTTTATTTTCTGCATTTATTTCTGCATTGTTTCTGCGTCTATTAATTCTTATATCATTAGCCTTATCTGTGCCCTAAAATGCTGGTCTTTTTACAGATCGCTTCCAACTCAATCTCTATGTTAATAACGCAGGTCTGTCACACTTCATTCCAAGGTCTGAGTTTCTATCACTTTTTTATGATTTAATTTAGACAAATTATCAAAAAGGACTAAGAAAAGGGATCAAGGAAAATCAACACAATGTGATTTGCATTAAAGAAAGAAATAAATATTCCAACTTCATAAAAAACAAATTTTTATGAAGCTTCCTAGCGAATTTCGGTCAGAATGGGACTCTACTTAGGGGGGGGGGGGGAGAGCGTATTATGTGTCATTTTCTAATTCAATTGTGATATTTAAGATTGTAACCTTGTGACTGACATCTCATTATACTGTCATGTGGATGTACTGCCGTACTATATGAAAAATGTACATTAACTAGTGTAAGTAGCTGAAAACGCCTCCCCTCTCCCCCCCCCCTTTTTTCTGTATTCCTCTCTTAAAAGTTACTTATTTGTTATATGAAAAACCTTTCACTAAAAATGAATTGAGAAAAAAATAAATCAATAACAAAGTGAAAGAGGACAATATTCTTTGCCGTTTACATTTCAGGGCTTTTATACCACCAGCACTGATGACATCACCAAAAACATTCAAAATGACATCATCCCAGAACATTCAAATACGACATCTCATATGACAAGGTAAGCGCAGTTGTTAGGCTCTACTTAATGACCCTACCTTAATTGATTTTAAAGTTGCTGTTTGAGGTAGAGAGCATCTTAAAATACCCCCAGATATGTTCATATTTGCCTTTTATTAATATTTTTAACCTATACAGTGCCATGCCTTTGTTTCTTTCTTCCTTCCTTCCTTTCTACATATATTTTTGAGCCCTGTGGAGGCCCTAGGACCAGAAGATGGCTTTCTCTGTATCGTTAGACACATATTTTTGGGGATTGGAGGAGACTTTATAAGGAGAGTATCTTTTCCTTAGCTTTCTTGTATTTTCTCTGATTTATGGTATATCTAATTGCACATAACTAGTGGTTGGCAGGTAACAGTCCTACCTAAAGTAACATATTGGCTAATATAGTTTAGTTCTATGTTTTCAGGTTAAATAGGAAGACTGGACATCTCCAGGCACCACAGCTTGTCTACTTTGTTTACTTCTTCTTCCAGAACATTCTAAGAACAACCTGGCTTACTGCTGCTGCTGCTACTACTAAGGTTTAGCCTCATCAATACTTGGAACAAATGATTTGTGTAAATCAGCGCAAATGAACTGTTTTCCCCTACATGCAGCTTATGCATAATTTCATATTTGGTTCCTTCAGACAAGGTTAACATAATAAGGTCTGCATAATTAATGGCCGCTAGAAAATTAGAAAGAAACAACTAACTTTAAAAGACAAATCTACCTGATTCAAATATTCTATGTTTCCGTCCACTGAAGTATGGATGAAATCAATCAGACTGAAGTGAGGGAGATTTTGCTGTTGGGTTTGCAGAATCCTCCGATTTTCACTCCGTTTCTGTTTGTTCTGTTCCTTGTGATCTACATCTTGACGTTAGTCGGGAACCTGCTGATTATTATATTGGTGGCCAAGTTTCAGAGGCTGAAATCTCCCATGTATTTCTTCCTCACTCAGTTATCGGTGTGCGATCTCCTGATTATCACCATAACAGTCCCCAACCTGCTCCATGTTATCATTAATGGAGGAAGCAGAATATCTTTAGCTGGCTGCATCTCTCAGTTTTACTTTTTTTCTGTTACAGAAGGTACAGAGTGTCTTCTTCTCACGATGATGTCCTTTGACCGGTATTTGGCCATTTGTCGCCCTCTGCATTATAACTCCATCATGACTGTTAGGCTCTGTTTCCAACTCATTCTTTCTTCTTGGCTTTTAACAAGTATAACTGTATCTATGATTGTAACTTTGATTTCTGTTTTGCAGTTTTGTAGTCATGTTATTGACCATTATTTTTGTGATTTCTTTCCTCTCCTAGAGTTGTCATGTACAGCGCACACACTTGCTGAACTTGTAGACTTTATCTTGGCCATACCCTTTGTAGTCTTCCCTTTCTTCTTTATTATTTTCACATACATTTCAATTTTTATCACCATTCTTGGAATTTCCTCTAGCACTGGGAGGCAAAAAGCCTTCTCCACCTGCAGCTCTCACTTGACTATTGTGTGTACCTACTATGGAACTCTAATATCAGTTTATGTTGCCCCCTCCAAAGGGCAACCATTTAATATAAATAAATTACTATCTCTTTTATTTACAGTGGTAGGGCCATTTTCTAACCCAATTATATACAGTCTTCGGAATGAAGAGATCAAAATACATTTTCAAAAGTTCATTTTAAATTGCCGATTGTAGTAAGTTGTAATTATGGTCAACCACTCAACTCCTTGGTGTGTAGACCAATATGACTTCATTATTTGTCTTTAAAAAAAAAGTAGTGAGTCTTTCATCCCCATTAAAGTTAGGTAAATATTTAAAAACGTTGGTTCAGCTATTTCAATCCAAGTGCATTATATTACATATTAAGCAAATTGCTAACAATATATAAATTAAAAAGTGAAGAAAAATGAAATGGGTCTTTGACCACCTTCCATCTTTAGAACTCATGCATAACATTTCATTTAACCACGGGACAAAGGAACTTGGATTTAGAGCAGTAAAATAGGTATGTTAGATACATGGTGTCACGTCTACCTTAAGCCGGGGCACTCACCGCAGAAGTTCTTCTCCCGGAGGAGTGCACTGAGCAACAACCCCAGGTATTCGATGATCCCAACAGTGAGGAGGCCCCGGAGTAGGTAGATAGGAGAAGATGATAGTCTCTGGGTATAGCTGGAGGAATCCACACAAAATAGGGAAAGCTGAGAAAATAGGTCTGGGCACAATATGCAAAATGAGTCAGACGAACCAGGGGTCATACACAAGACGGGTAGTCAGACGATCCAGGACATACACAGGACAGGTAGTCAGCCAGAAGGTGGGTGAGATCCAAAGCGGGTACTCAGACGATCCAGGTCATACACAGGACGGGTAGTCAGCCAGAAGGAGGGTCAAATCCAAAGCGGGTAGTCAGATGATCCAGGTCATACACAGGAGGAAAGAACACAGCCAAATCACAGATCAAAAGGGTAGTCAGACAATCCAGGTCATACACAGGTCAGGTATATATCATAGAACGCAACAGAACGGGTAACCAACAGAAGACCACACCAGGGTACAGGTCAGTGGACTTCCGGATTTTTAAATTTGGTGCCGGTAGCCACCACGCCCCCAACGCTGACGTCACACGCGCCCCCTACCTGCCAAGACGCGGCAACTGCGGCTAAACCTAGCTGCAGTAACGTGCGTGTCCAGCAGGGGGAGCACGACCGCAATGCCGAGCACCCGGCCGACGCTTCCTCCTGACCTCGCCACGAGGTAAGAGAAGCGTCGAGCCGGGAGCCGGACAGACGGACGCAGGACGACGGGAACTCGCGGATCTACGGGAGCGGGTGACATATGGATTGTATAGTAATATCTCTGTGAGGCCAGTTTTGCCTTTCTTTTTTTCACCCTAAAATAATATGCTGTTGAAGAATAACAAACTCAATTGTTATATTTAGTTTTAAATCAGTAGAAGAGTGCATTGGAGTTAGCGTGATATCAAGTTCAGCCTTTCCTATATCTGTTAATTTGTTGCTGTTGTTCCAAAAGAAGGCAAAAAACCCCAGTTTGGCTCTTTCCAATTTTGCACTAACCAGGGAAAAAATCTTTCTTGACCCCAAAATGGCAGTCAGGTTTCTCCTTGGATCAATAAGCTGTTTCCCCATAATTAAGATGATATCCATGAACATTGTGTTTTTCCAATATAGAATTGCTATGTTTTTGTTGATATATAAGATATATCTTTAGAGATGTTAGAACATTTAATTTCTTGGAAAAAACTTTATTGCATAGAGGAGGTATAATTCCTTGCTGAAAACACTTTAAATGACCTCATCAACATTGGCCTACTCCATATCTAAAATAAATAAATAAATAAAAATCGACAATACAGCATCACTATTCTACACCACAGCTCCTCAGGTCTACTTTATCGCCAACTTATAGCCAACACACCTTAGGAAGCAACGTTAGACTGCATGCCTTGATTTTGTATTGACGCATTCTAAAACAGTAATAGCAGCAATGATGCAACACAGTTTTCTATTCCACTACAAGCACTGATTGTGTAACAAGTTCAAGATTGGAAAGACTGGCGCTGAACGTCTGCTTTCATTTTAGTGGTAGCATTTCACTTAGGCTAACCAACAAATGTCATGATATGAATCCAATCGAAGACAGATGTCAATTTGATTCTTAGGTCCATCAGCATCAAAAAAAATACAAAACTTATATTCAGGCGTGAATTGGCCATCTGACACACTTTCCAAATCAATGGCGCCGCTGTGGATGGTAGGGCTGCATACTTCAGAATACTGAACTCCAGCAGCAGATTGGGTCCACTGGATGAGTGTGGAAGAACTTGACTTACCCCGCACAGAGCCCTGAGCTCAACCCCATCTAAAACCTTTGGGATGAACTAGAACAGATTGCGAGTCAGGCCTTTTTCTCCAACATTAGTGTCTAGCCTCACAAATGCTCTACCTTTTTCTAAAGGTTTTTGCTGTGTTAATAAGTCATTTAGGTATGAAGACCGGGTCTATTCAGTAAAGCGCAAGTTGTGTGGCAAAAAATGTAAGTTTAAAACAGGAGAAGACAGTGTTTGTGAGTTTAAAAAAGAGGTTACTAGTAATCTAACAGCTGCTTGTGACTTTAAATGTGAGTAATGGAGGGGGTATGGGAGCAAATGGGGGTTATGGGGTGGAAATTTTCATTTTTAATCCCATTCATCCTCCCATGAGATAGGGGGTTAAATGGTGGCACAGCTTGGGGGTCACATCTCTTATAAAGGTTTTGTCTTAATACCCTCTTCCCTTTAGGGGGTTTGTGAAGAGGTGTAGGACAATAAACTACGGCCCCAGGTTCTTTTATTACCCTAACCCCACTTTGGTCCGGGGTAGAAGGGAAAGGGTAAACATCACCCACCCTTTTTAGTTTTTAGTTAGTTTAGGATTTTTTTCACATTTAAGTTTTACATTTTAATGTTTTAAGGCGAGGACATGTGAGTTCTCATTGAAATTTGCAAAATCTAAAATGTTACAGACACTAGCATGTCCTTGAAAACAACTCCCAGATTAGTGAATCTCCCAGTTGTTTTGCCCATCTCAGTATGCGGGGGCACGCAACTGAAGTTGAATTTGGTAATTTTATTTAACCCAAAACTCAATTGACCACATAACTTCTTAGTGTAGTATGTTTTATGTAGACAGACTTTTTACGGTTCACAGCACTCCACTTTTCACACGCTAGCTGTAATGCAAAAAGGACTTCCTTATTCAGCCCAATTATTCAGTTATTGAGGCCTATTTACACAGCCCCTGACATGAAGGGCCTTTCTCCGCACTCTCTTGAACTCTCTAGAACTCCTGGTGGGTGCTTGGCGCGCTAGCTGCAGCAATGCAGGTAAGGAAAACAGAGGGGCTGCATTCACAAAATACATGATTATGCAGCATTCTTTTGTGAGCCTGCCAGATACAGTAAACTATCCTTTTAATATTTTTAGGACTGAATTTTGTATATTTCAGGTGAGGGTGTGCAAGTTGTTATTCAACTCATATACCTCCTGCGCCTCCTGCATGAATGTGCAAGTAGTTTTTTTTGTGTTAGCATGCAAGAACACATGTCCCCAGTAAAGTCCAGTCAGGTGAGTTAACCTCTGACTCCTCCACATTACAATCAAGTCATCTTTGCTCAAGCAGTCCCTTAAACTCAAGCTCCTAGTAGACTACAGGATTGCAAGAGCAGGGCTCACTTCTCATGTATAGATCAAATTTGAAGGAAATACAATGTAAAAATGGTTATTGTGTGCATGGATATGTAATCTCATTAGTAGGCTCCCTGGAATTCATCCCTGGAATTCTCTCTGTATAATACCCATCCCTAGTGCTCTTGAACACAGATGATGTCATGGTTTTTACACAGTATAAGGACCCCTGGTATTGTCTGTTTACCGCACTGTACTTCTTCTGCACAAGCAGTGTCGGGTGCTGCCAGAAAATACTTCCAACTTCACCTCAATTTGATGAAAACATCATTTAATCTCCGTCTCTGTTATAACTGGATGGAGAAAAGAGGTACGTTTTATGGTTCCTGTTTTTTTTCAAAATAACCATTTATAAGGAATTCATCATTCATCTCATCTCTATTTTAGATTATATACAATTGATGATTTTTGCTTATAGATTGTGCTCTGAATGTGCTAGTTAAGTATTTAGCCTGTTTTGATTAATTTTAATTTAGCCAAATTAATTATACCTACCATGATTTATTCAATGGCTATTTATTGGGTTTTTTTCACCTTACTTATTCTGTGATGATCTATTTTCTGCACACCAAATAAATATATTTTAAACCCATGAGTCAATCTCTGATGGCTTTTTTTTTGGAGAGTGCAGAAAACACAGTTATTTGCCCCTGTAATTTATTCCAAAGTCCATATTTACCTAACATTATGTGGCGTAAACAAAGATAGAGAGATCTGTTGTACGTATTTTATACTGAGAAAAATTTACAATTTTCTAGTTATTTTTCTGTTATTTTTTTTTCCGTTGTATAGGGAGATTCCTCTTTTTATATTGATCTATCGTGATATTTTTAAAACCAGTCTAGACAGAAGAATATCCTAAATTGTGGAAAAAAAAAGATTTTAATTTAGTGAGAATAATTAAATGTAAAAACACTTATGGTTAGAGTGTGCTACTCAGTAAAGTAGACTTGGGGTCTGCCAGTTCTTCTCCAAAGCCAGCTCACCTATCTCTGCTTACAATAAAACATATAAAATTATATATGTATTTACCTCGATGTATATCGCGTTATAAATTGTTTATATTCTGGAATTCCATAATTGTATCGATGTGTCTTCCTGAAGTTTTATATTCAATCCTTACATGTTACTGAAACTTTATCTTTAGCCAAGATATAAGATATTATGGGGTCTGTATACTTCAATATATCTTAAAATGTTACATCTTACATGTTTTCCATGTTTTAACACTGAATGCTTGTAAACAGGAGATTACTACAAATGTTTCCGATAACATTGGGTTCATTGCCGGTCGATAACACAGAAGCGCTCGCTGATCTCAACCTCCTATGTTGGTTGTAAATGTTGGTTGACGAGTAACTTTGCTTCCCAAAGTAATGTGTTGGTTAATTCATTTTCGTGCTATATTTTTGCAGGTTATATATAAAGGCCAGGCGTCTCTTATCACAGAATCTTGAAGAACCGCAACTCGGAGCACTTGGTTTACTACTTGTTTTCGGAACATTTTGAGAACAAACTGGTTTATTGCCGATATGAATTTTTAAAGCTCCAGCACCGTCCTAAAACAATGGAATACATTTCCTTTCGGCAAAACAACATAATTCACTATTTATCCCCAACCATCACATTTCATAAAACAAAAAAGTGTGTTTCAATATCCTCCATAGAAGTTAATGGGTCTTCATTGGTAAAATGTCATTAGTAGCATTAGAAAACTCTGTAGAAAATTTTAGATCCTTTAATAATATAATAATATAATGTTTTGTCGTTTTAACTAAAAATATGAATGTAATAAACCAGAGTAATGCGATGTATGTTCTGCTGTTAGGTTTCAGGAATCCACCTGTCTGGACTCCGGTTCTCTTTGTTCTGTTCCTTGTGATCTACATCTTGACGTTAGTCGGGAACCTGCTGATTATTATATTGGTGGCCAAGTTTCCGAGGCTGAAATCTCCCATGTATTTCTTCCTCGCTCAGTTATCGGTGTGCGATATCCTGATTATCACCGTTATAGTCCCCAACCTGCTCCATGTTTTAGTTAATGGAGGAAGCAGAGTATCTTTATCTGGCTGCATCACTCAGTTTTTCTTTTATTCTGTTCCAGAAGGTACTGAGTGTCTTCTTCTCACGGTGATGTCCTATGACCGGTATTTGGCCATTTGCCGTCCACTGCATTACACGTCCATCATGGGATTTAAACTCTATTTCCAACTCATTCTTTTTTCTTGGCTCTTAGCGTGTATTATAACATCTATCATTGTCCCTTTGGTTTCTGCTTTGCAGTTCTGTGGTCATGTCATTGACCATTATTTCTGTGATTTTGCTCCGCTCTTAGAGTTGTCGTGTATGAAACATACTGTTACTGAACTTGTCGATTTTGTCATGAGCATGCCCTTCCTAACCGTCCCTTTCTTTTTTATTCTTTTTACTTATATTTCCATTTTTGTCACCATCCTTGGAATCTCCTCCAGCATCGGGAGGCAGAAAGCCTTCTCCACCTGCAGCTCTCACCTGACTGTAGTTTGCGCCTACTACGGGACTCTCATAACAGTTTATGTCGCCACCTCCAAAGAGCAATCGTTTAACCTTAATAATAAACTATTATCTCTTTTACTTACAGTGGTAGGGCCCTTTTGTAACCCAATTTTATACAGTCTTAGGAATAAAGATATCAAAATACACTTAAAAAAGGTTATTCCAAATATCCCAAGAAGAATTTA
>VKOC01004236.1:0-56976 GCA_009364415.1 Spea multiplicata
CCCCCCCCTCACCTTGAAATCCAGCGACGGGAGCACGATGCTCCTGTCTTCCTGCACCGCTCGCTGGTGCCGCTACTTCACTGCTGAGCGCCGTAATATGACGTCATATTTCGGCGCCCAGCAGTGAAGCAGCGGGCACCAACGAGTGGCTTTTAAACACTAGGTTGCTAGGTGCCCCTCTCTCTCCTCCGCATCAGTGTTTAAAAGCCGCTCGCTGGTGCCCGCTGTTTCACTGCTGAGCGCCGCAATATGCCGGCATATTGCGGCGCTCTGCATGAAATGCCGGCACCGGGACGGGGGTAGAGGGCTCGTGGAGGAGAATGAGGGGCGCCGAGCGGTTGCTAGGCGCCCCTCTCGCTCCTCCGCATCAAAAAAAAAAAAAATGCCGGTGAGCAGCATTTAAAAGCCGCTTACCGGCGCCCCCCCTGAGATGGCGCCCATGGCACATGCCATGGCTGCCATACCCTATATACGCCTCTGCCCACTGGTAAGTAGCAGGGCTCTTGTTGTAGCAGGGCTCGAGGTACTGGCTGCCAATCTTACGCGGGCCGCACCTCGAGGTCTCGCGGGCCACACCTCGAGGTCTCGCGGGCCACACCTCGAGGTCTCGCGGGCCGCATGTTGGACGCCCCTGATCTAAAACATTTGCTTGGATTTTATTTGCAATTCACAGCATATCCACCAGGGGATTCATTCTGTTCTCCTTTTGCTGGCGTTGCCTTTCTGTAAACGTGTTTTGTTTTATCACTGGGCCACTTGCCACTGGGCTAACTGTAGCCAGTCTTCCCCTGAAACCTTTGGTTTGGTATTTGAGTGTGATTTATTTAGTCACCGATGCTTATACATTGAGGGGTTTGATACTACCATCTTTACTATCATCATTGTGTAAGCCTGAGAGACTGCCTCTCCTTTTTATGCATGCCCTAACCTGAATTAAGTTTTTATATACCGTTTCCTGCGTTTCTTTCCAGAAGACTCATCTAATGTTTACATCAGCATCTATTGTTTTGCAGTATGTGGGATATATACACAAAAAGGAAATTGCTTATCTAATCCAGTCTATACATCCCTCATAATGCAAGGAAGAACTTTATGGATGTTGTCAGCAAACACATAAAAATTAGTCCTGGAAAAAATGGCCAATATGGCGCCCCTACTTTCACGTTAGCTGTATGATTAAACACAGACCTTCTCGTTGTGTAATTATTCATTGGAAAATATCCTATACCCAGCTCAATTTAATCAAGCAGGTATTAAAAGGACCGATATACCTGGGAACTCTTAGGATTCCAGCCTGAGATTGGAAGTATTTCCTACTAATCTAATGGTCTTAGAGTAAATGAACGGAAATTTAGAGGTCACACCATCTAGGGTTACAAACTATTACAGAAGCCTTACAATAATTTGCAAAGTTCCCTACATGGAGATAATTGAGGAAATCACAGACAATGCAAAAACCCGGATATCTATAACTTAATAGGGGTTCCTAAGTAGATTGAGATCACAGTGTACAAATTTTTGTCTGATTATACAGAATCTGTTCAATTAGACTCTTAAAGGTTAAGATGTTCCAGCTTCTCAAGGTCAGCTGAGTTAAAAGCTTTCCCAGGTATGCTTCACCGACCCTTTGTAAGGGAGAACCAGAAATAAAACAGTAGACTCAAGGCTGGCTTTTCTAAGTACCCTCCTTATAGCTATTTATCAATCCCCCATTTTTCTAATCCAGTTCAATGGATAGCTTCATCTGGTTCCATTTCCTTTTATAATATGCCATTTAAATCCAGAAGTACACTTGAAATATGTTTGTACAATGGTTTAGCGCTTTGTAACATATTTCAAAAAGTTCAAGTCTTGTGGTCAAAGAAGGCATCAGGATCTGTTTGGCTCCTTCTTCTGATTATTATTATTTATTATTATGTTTTATTTATATAGCACCAACAAGTTACACAGCGCTTAATACAATACATATATTCAAGGGGTATAACAGACTAAGACGAGAATTGACAGACTAAGACAAACCGATACATTAGGGGGAGAGAGTCCGGCTCGCAAGCTTACAATCTTGAGATTAGATGTTTTACGCAGATCTGGAACCGTCGCATTCTAGTTAATGATTCTAGTTTTTACACCTATATACAATATATTACCTATGTGTTTCCTTAACAAATAGCGTAAAAAATTGCTATTTTATGTTGTGCTGCATGTGGGAGCTGCCAGTATCACACGCTTTAAAGGGGCGACTAAACCTAAAATATGTGTGATAGATTTACAGAGGAATTTCAGGGGCGCAGCAAGAAACTGAAGATTATTGTTTTGCTTATTCCATATAATCAACATAATTACAAAACTGCCTGATAATTACTGACAATTAGGAAAAACATTGTGATCAGTCAGAGGCATTTATGTTTCTTCTCAGTTGCACCTAACCAGTGTTATTATAATTATTATTATTAATAATAATAATTGTTTTATAATGCCATCACATAATGCTGTATTGAGCTCATATTGTACCCATTTAGAACCTTTTCACTAAAGCAGAGTAGTGTACTCTCAGACCTAGGAAATCACCAGCTACTTAAAAAACATACATTCTTCCGACGATCCAATGCTTTCAAAGTTTTATTATGATATTTCAATGAATTGTATGCATTATAGAACTTTTGTGAAAAATATGACAGATTAAAGTTTTATTGAAAGAAAGCTCAAAAAATAATATCAGGAATATCAGTCAAAAAAAAGGAGACAACGCTCAAACACAAATACAACATTAGAGTTACTTCTAAAGACTAAAACGTAACCTTCAATAAATCATGTATAGAAGCAAGACTTACAGCTAATCACAAGGATCCTACAAGACCAATCTAGAGAAACTACAAGTCATTGTATCCAGTAGGCAATGTGTTCGGCTTGTTACACAATAGCGATCACATTTAAGGGAACGCCTAATAGCTAATGGGTCCACATAACAAGCGATGGTAATTGTCACCATACTAAAATGTTACAAAGTAACAGAGAAATCGTTTACATGAAGGCATTGGCCCACAGCCCAGAATCAGCAATCCTAGCAGAATAAGGAATTTTAAAACATGACTATCTGTACAAATAAGAACCACACGAAAATGTGGATTCTACCAAAATGTACTAAAGTGAGTAAAAAATTCCCTATCAAATATTTTAACAAAAAGCTGATGTTATCAGCTCCATAAGACACCCCCAAAAAAGAGGGATTTGGGTGTATGTGCAATACCCTGCAACAAGCACCTTGTAAGAATGGTTGTAGTGACGGCAATCTATACTTCATAAAGAGACTATTGTATTGCACTTACATTTATTTATTATTTTAGTGTTAAATGATTGCTGAAAAAGATTAAAACAAATATTCTGGCCTTTGTTAAATTAAAATAGGTAACAATTGAGTTTTGTTTTGGGCGATGAGCCTACTCTAATCCCACAGAGCTGCAGACAGAGAAATGCAAGTAGTAGCAAACACGATGATGATGTGTGCGTACAAACATTGGTGTTTGTCTAGAAAGTTACCACAAAATGTTGCCGTGTAGAATTTTGACCATTAACTTAAGCGAAGTGTAGTTTCATATATTTTTAACATGCCATGACCTTTTCTGAGATGGTCCTCTTGTCCTTCTGACATCTGCTGCAGGGCCAGCCCAGGCCAACTGTGAGAACTTGGAAGTATCTGCTGTCAGTCTTGGCACAGATGAGTAAACATAGCGCCACTTGTGTTGGAGTCCATGTGATTTCAGCTGAAATCTCCAGACATAAAACTAAATTCACATTTGAACCTTTCCAAATGTAAAGGAAGCACCTGTTTATCAACTATACAAAATAAACGGTCACAAACATAACACAATTTGATTGACAGCGGCAGTGAAACTTTGAGGCAACAAACAGACAGAATTCCCTGCTATCTGTACCATTGCCGGCAGTTAAAGCTTGTTTATCCAGTACAAATAATTCATGTGGATACCTCAAGGGATTCTGAAGATTTCTATCTGCACGCTCTATAACTGTATTTCCTGAGTCTTAATACATTCACGCTATACACTTTCAAGAGACGGTTAATGATTAACATTGAGGTGAGGCGTCCCACCAACATGTTCTGCTCTCCACATATATTGTGGCATCGTTGGAACTCTGTACAATTTGTTAACTTAAAAGAAGTAGAGACTATGAAGGGGCCACTAGCCATCAATTACACCAAAAAACTGTTTCAGGTGGCTTCTTGAGTAGATAGAACATAATATCATTCAATACTTATAGAACAATGTAAGTATTGAATCATATGACGTCTAATAGCATCACTATACAGAAGAATTGAAACTATGCAAGCGTGTACTGTCCTTAACACATGGTAGCATTTCACTACAGAAACTGCACAGTGGTGGCCTAACAGCTGTTGCGATGTCTTAAAAGCATCTTGAAAGCCTGTCCATCGTACATTTGGGCGCAGTCCTGAAAGGAAGTACAATGGAAGTATCTTTCTAACTCGCTATTTTGTTTAAGTAAGGGTCACGTGTACAAAAACACAGGTGACATTTCAGCATTTCCAAGTTCATGGCCAAGTTGCAAATGTTTAACATAGAACACAAAAGTGCAGACCTACAACCGGTGCAATACACAAGGCCCATACGGACAACAACAGTATACTTCAAGACAACTCCCCAAACTTTGGATCTTATTGAAGGGAAAAAAGAAAAGGCCGGAATATAAGATGACCCTATGAGGGAAAAAATTTAAATCACTGTTTCCCATAAAACATTGTTTAATCCAATGCCGAACAAACAGATTTTTACTGACACTCACTCATTTGCACACTTACACTCTGACACTCACTCATACACACATTTATGTCCAGTAGTGTGGGGGTAGGACTGGTGTAGTAATGTGGGGTGGCAATTTGATTCATATTTCATGTGTACACACATCAGTAAGTGGCTCAGAGATGAGAAGCACCTCTTCCATGATCCATGATGCTCAGTCAACCTTAAGGCAACCTGAGAATCATGGGATATGTAGTCCACAGATTTGCCCCTCATTAAACTAGCTCCTCTCCACAACTTGTAAAGAGGAACACGGAGGGATAGGTAGGACTGTGGGAGATCATGCTGTGTTATGCACCATACACTTCATGAAGATCACCACCGTTAGTGGTGAGGTCACGTGAGTGCCGAGCGGATCTAAGGTCGAAATAAAAAATAGTCTTATAATTGAGCAAATAGGGTAATTACTATTGCTGTAATACTGGAGGTGATAGCAATGTACAGGCATCTATTTTTTGGAATACTAGCAGTAGATTAGCCGGGTATTTTTTATGGTGGGTTTCTTGGCAGACAACGTTACTTTATGGAGCTTTGATTACGCTAATCTTTCAACAAGATAAGGCAGCTGTCTCATTACGATCCAGTCACCATGAAGAATTCCTTTAAGCCATATGATGTATATAAACCAACTTAAATGGATGGAAAGGGAGGAAAAGTAAAATGTATTTTTTAAACAAAGTTCTTTGAAGATCTCTTTTCCCGGACGTTTAAAACAATTTCCTACTCACACAAAATGTCCTTTTTCCACAAAGGCGTATACAGATGTGCAAACATAGGGGAAAGGGGCCCGGCGATATGAGATTATTTATTTATCCACAAGCTGGACATATGAATCAAGGATTGTTTTACTGTACAACGCACCCAAAGGGAATCACCTGCACAGTTTAAATAAAGATGAGGATTCTCCAGCTCATGGATTTCATTGCCTAAAAATATAAAAAAAATAATAATTTTCAGGTGAAGAGGGAATTACTTATTCACTTTCATCTGCGGCATTTACTGCTAACTAGACTGAAATAGCAGTATAGGTGAAACTAGGTGGCCTATATAATTATACCCTGCACTTTGATCAATGCAAAGTATAAAAAGCACACACTGGCAAATAAGGAAACCCATGTAACAGTGAGTTCTATATATTTATATTTTATATATTCAGTGCATATATATGATTTTTTTCATCAGAGAGATGAGTCTAGGGATAAACCTACTCAGCTGTAGCTGTTCTTTCTTCCATAGAGTTGTAATAATTTATAAAAAGCTGAACCTTATTGCACTAAGTATGAAAAGTTTATTTCTCAGCGATTGTCTTGAGTTTAGATTATCATGTTCTGTGATTAATCCAGAATGTTGTCTGAGCTTTTATGAAAAAAATGAGTTTTTATGAGTTGCTTGGTGTCCATTCTTGGGATCACAATCCTTCTACCCAACTTTCTTCCTCTTGTGTCTTTCTCAGTAGTGTAGAATGTTTGATTTGTATGAAACGGTACTTTCATAAATGCGCTTGTTGCTCATAATTTCTTCATTAAATAAACAGCAATCAGTAGATCATGCAGCTAAAAAAAGTACCATCATACCTCCAGCCTCCAGGAGAGGAACCTTCTTTGGAATGTCCCATAAATTGCCATTTCCATCAGCTGCTAAATAATACCCCGGGTTTACAGGATTCATAGGGTTTATACATATGTATAAAGTACTAGGTTTTTGTGGTGGAGCAGTATTTACCTCTGAGTAACGCACTTCATGAAGGATCAATGTAAACAAGTGAAGCCTAATAGTGCTTGGTGAGGGATGATAAAATGACCAACAAGAAGATGTCTCTGGCAGATAGCAGGGCCGGCCATCTTTCTTATGATAGCAATATCACTCGTCTACATAAAGCACAAATAACTTCATCACTGCACAAAACAGCCCTTTACTCAAAGCCTGGCTGTGCAACACATAATCAATCAAAAGGACTGAAATCAATGTTTTCTTTTGAGGAAGCCAGCTCAATGCTAATGTTGATATTGGAGTAGTAGGCATTGCAATTTGGCAGTTTGGGTTTTCAACATGTTCTACCAAAATTGTGGAAATCTGCCTGAAACATGGTTTGTTGGCTGCCGGAACAGCGCTTGACAAAGTTCTCATATGTCAAAACCATGAAGGCGCTCAGTTACCTTTATTAAGTTTGGGTGCCCCTTGTCCAATGCAAAACTCAAGAAAAACACATATTGGGAGGAAATCCAGCAATATGATCAGAAAAATATTTTAGTGTTGGACGTGAATGACAAAAGAAATGTGAATAACCTATGTGACATATTTAATCCTTTGCGTGCCAGAGCGGTATGGAACACTGCACACATAAAGGGCAAGAAGTGATATCAGAATATCACTTCTCATTGTCTTAGATCACCAACCCATATATTTCATTCCTCAGAGTGTATATGAAAGATTTTAACAAAAAACCCTCCAGTCCCCTATAGATGTACTGGAAAACCTCCTAGGATGTACCATACTGACAGCATTGCTGGCTTCCTGTTGACCGATCAATTTTAACGGCGCCTGCGCAAGCACCAGCACACCCGCTACATTAGGAATGCCGGATTGGGCATTCATATCTCCCTCTTCACACAAAGGGAAAAAAGGAGTGCTATCCATCTATCTATCTATCTATCTTTATTAATATTGCACTGACATCCTTCTGCGCTAGCACTAAATGTAAAATTTATACACCTCATTCACTACTCCCAAACCCCTTAAACCAGAGGTATATAGGTATAATATGTATGCGGCCATCTAGAACATAAATACGTATGTGGGGTATGTCTGTAATCAGGGCATGTTGCCAAACATAAATTGGGTCATTTTTTCATCATTGGAACCTACGGTGAAAAAGAAATTCTAAGAAAAATGATTTTATTTTTTATTTTAGGATTTTAAACAAAAGCCCTATTTTTTCTGAAAAAAAAAATGTATAATATGTGTGAGTTCATCAAACACTGAAAATGTGAATCTGAAACTCACATATGGTAAAATGGCACAGGCTTTATGGTACTAAAAACCCCAGGACTGAAGGGGTTAAAGGAACTGTAAAAAGGAGTGCAAATTGGACAATATGGATTGTTGGAAAATGTTTATATCGATGAGGCATCTTAGCCTGCTTCCTACAACCAAACTGTCTTCTGAACCAAAACGCTTCTTCTTTTCCTATCTTCTTCATCTAAAAAATAGGCTCTCACTAGCTTTCCAAAAAAAGTCAGGATGTTTAGGCGATTTGAATTAAAAGAAAACGTGAATGGCTGCTAGACGTAAAGGGAATCATCGTAGAAGTGAAAAAGGACATGAGAGTAGACAAACGCAGAGAATTATCACTTTGATCTTTTCTTTGTCCTCTTTGTCCAAAGAATGGATATTTCTTCCTTAAACGCAGGCCCATTGCGTTCTCGGAATGTGGTTTCCAGTCTCTAACATTCCAACTGTTGTCTCGCTGCAAATTAAATGACACCCGACCAGCTCTTGAAGAAATCAATGGCTGACCAGGAAAATATGAGCCGAAGTTCAACAACAGCTGTACGGCTCTGAGCATTGATAAAGGATACAGAATAGCGTTGCATAAACCCTTTGATTTATACAAAACTGCTTTTTATTGTTTTTTGTTACATATACAGGAATAATTTGTATTTTTTTGGCCAAGGCCTCAATGCTAACTCGGTATTTGACGCTACCGAAATGATTAAGAACAAAGTTAATACTTTATTTGAATGGTGTGCACTGCTACAGTTTAAATGATTCAAATTTTGTGAAAATCTATTATTTGGGGCAATGTATTGCTAACAGAGGAAGCAACTTATTGTAAAACTTAAGTCACCCTTGCTTTGAATACTCGGAATTTTAAACTGCCTTTAATGTCTGACCTGAATTTGCCCTAAACACCAGGAACTGAAAGCCACATGACTCCCCGACAGGTTGAGTGCCAGGGATTCCTCTGAAAAGACCACTGACCTGATAAAACTTTTTTCATTGTACTTCTTTGCCCAGAACTAATCCCTCTAATAGGGCCATCTGCAGACTGCTCTTTATTTTGGCTGATGAAGCCGCATAGTAATGGTGAAATGTAGCATTTTTTTTTTAATAGTGAAGATGAGATTGGACCAATTCCAGGAATATTATACTTATGAATATAAAGTTCTTAATTTCACATTTTGGTCACAAATGGTTAATTCAGCCAGTTCTTGTCTTCAAATGCCAGCGCTATCTAATAATTACGCTAATGGCAAACTAGTCTCTTAATTTCTTTTATGTGCCAGTCTTTCATCTTGTGAATAAACCTTAAACGTATTACCCTACAGTCTTTCCTGATTAAAGTCAAATTAGTCCCCAATGTTAGTCCCCCACTGGCTGTCCTTAGTGCTTAAGATTTTGAGTGGGAAAAACCGCTTTTGAGCTTGGAAAAACCACCTTCATAACGGCTTCTAGGGCTTCCGTCACTATTAATTATCTTTCTTACGCAGCCTTGATGTTGAGGGTCGATCTGTCTTTTGAGATGCTTTCCAATCATCCCTGGTCTTTCCAATGACCCTCGTGAGAATGTGAGTGCAAAATACATGCAACATTAGTTATTTTGTAGAATCTATTGTTTCCTGGGAAGCCAAACCAATTAGCATCATCGGCCATTCCTTGTCAGAAGGAAGAAGAGGGCCGGTCAGATGCTAATTAAGATAGAGTTGTGTCAGCATGGTGCTTAGGGAGTTGCTCCTAAGACACCCTCAGAATTTAATGAATCAAACATCTTAGATTTCAATTACCCTGCAGAGGTAATTAAAAACCTCATGTTTGTTATGACTCGGATCACTGAAACACTAATGCTATGTTTCAGGAAATATTTGTTGCTTCATTGTATATTTCTACATTTTTTATTGAGAAAATGCAGAATAAATCATTATAAAATAAAACGAAGCAAAACATGACCAATTATATTGCAGTATAAAGATCTGATGATAATTACAATATATATATTTATTTTAATTTAACGGAAACTTGTCGTCTATATTAGTTTTTAAGGTATTTTAGGAACACACACACACATATATACACATATATACACACAACATAACCTCTTCTGCTCATACTATTGACCGGAATGCACTCGATCTCTTATCATAGCCTCATTTATATATATATTTTGGTCTTTCTAACATTTTTATAACTTAACCATACACTGATTTTCCAAAATGACCCTAACATAATGAGTTCCAGGGGAAAACAATTACAAATATCTTACGAAATAACTAAACAACCTTATAAATGTATATGATTTCTATATGGTTTTCATGCTCATCTGATTTATGTTAAGTTTTTTTTAACATGGCGAGTTTATTAAAAAAAATAAATAAACAATTGCTATTTTCTTAACCTGTTTTTCCTGTGCTGCTGTAACAATAGATAACCTTTTCACAAATGTATACATTTGACCCAGTAATGTAATATCCTGAAATGCTGCTAGCCTTTTCCCAATGTTTGCCTTATATATGTCTAAAATAACTCGTCTCCCCTGGAGAGGAAGGGTAAGCTTTCATTATTCAAAGGACCATTTGGTGTAAGAACAACACACTGCGGGGCATCAATAAAAAAGCTAGGGGTATAGCATGGTCATAAAACTTCATAGCTGCCACAGAATCCTCAGTGATTCTTTTTTGAGGTCCTAAGGAAAATATTGGGTGGCACCAATAATAATATTTTTTGATATTATTTTAGAATAATATTTTAAGAAATCTTAATATAATATAATAAAACACCATAATTTGTAACAAGTTTTTTTCATTTTAAATATCAATTTATAAGCTATTGAGATAATATTATTGGGAATCATAATCACCTTCATCAGCTTAGGGGCCCATTAAGGGCCCTTAGCAGCAGATTAATCTTCGTATAGCGCTACGTAAATTGTTGGCGCTGTCTAAATTAAAGATAATAATATTGACCCCTCTGATTGTTAACGAATTAATAATAATAATATAATATAATTAATATATTCACATAGTGTAAGCTGTACAAGTTGGGGGAGCTAATTTATAGTTAATTGTTTTTGTACAGTTGGTATACTTTGTTTTACTTTTTACTCATTTTTAAATGGTTAATTTGCTTAAAACAAATCCAAAAGGCTCAGTATTGTAAATGATGCATGAAAGTAAAAAAAAATAAATGAAATAAATGACAGTTTTGCTTTTGCGATGATTACTGGATAATATGTGAAAAGATTATGGGGTTTACATAATTAATTCATTTGAAACAGCAACCCTGAATTGTTGATTCAAAAGAAAAATATTGACATGATTTAAAATGTTTTAAAGTATCATGAAAATAAAAATACCACGTTGATGATAACAGCAATAGGATATGTGCCTCAAATTCATTTCTGAGTTTGAAAGGATTTTCTGATTTTCTGCCGCCTTTACTCTGGATTTCCAAAAGTCTGAAAACCACTCAGAGACTTAACCAAGCGAAGGATATTATATGACAGCAACGGAGTCAAGAACTTCTACGCGGAGCGACTCAACAGATCAAATGACAGAAAGGGTGCTGGCGCAGCAGATGCCAGCAACAAAGAAAGTGCCAGGGGCCAGGTGGCACTGTGCATAATTGGGACAGGAGACGGGAGAAATGACCTGGCTGCCTTTGGAGATGACTTGGGGCATCACAATATTTTAGGTGGGAGCTAAGTATGTGAAAAAAGAAACCAGGGTGAGAGAGGGAAAAGAGAAGAGAGTGATGCTGGAAATAAGGGAGAGGAAAAGTAATGATCTGACCCTAAGACTCAACAAATATTAACCCTTTTATAACCCATCACAAAGATTCTATTGAAGTTATCCAATTATGGCTCTAAGAAAGGAAATTATGAGATACTTTTACTGTCACAAAACAATAGTTTTTTTATCAAACCTTTTGTATATTTAAATATTCTTCCTACAATAATTAACAACGCAAAGACAAAACTCTCAGAAAGCCGCCTACAACGCACATTTTCTTTGTAGGGTCTTTTCCCTGCCCCTATTGGAATAAATGGAATAGACAGCGTGTATACGGACACCTCCGGTGCCTGTACCGTCATACATCGGTTCTCATCATGTAATGTGCTTACATAATAACTATAGATGTTTTATGTTTAATATAACCAGGCTTTTATTACATGTTTTTTGATTGGCCAGTGCAGCCGTGATATATCAGAGAGAATAGCACCAGTTGGTATGCAGAGACAGCATTAAATACGACTAGAATCCAAGCAGTCTTAGTGACGCTAAGAGCTGGCCATTTACCCTCAAGTTTTGCATATAGATCATTCCCTTTCTTATTCCTTCTGCAAAATGTATAAAACCTATCTGTGGAATGCGGTGAGGTTGGTGCGAAGGCTTTGTTGGTTCTCAGCTGTGTCTACTGCGTGAAGATGTTTCCCTGAAGGAGAACAATAAGCCATCTATACCAAGTGACCTCAAGTCAGCATTCAGCAACTGTTTCAGCCGAGGGATGTCTGGAATTTGTCACGTGCCCTCAGCTTTAAAATGGAACAACTGCTGTAAAAAGGCTTTACATTGATCTACCTATCGTTCCACATTGACATCCATTTCAACGCGTTTACTGCATATACCCTGCCAGGGCCGGAGGAGGAAATACAACCAGCCCGGGAAATCATTGAATACGAGCCCCATACTTCATGGTGGCATTTATGGCCATACTGCACATGTCGGGTTCTGGCTGCAATATTTTATGTTTAGAACAGAGACAAACCCTGCATTATAAAGTATATTTGAAAAATACATTCGTCTTAAATAAGATTCATCTGAAAACAGTTCCTAATATCACTTTGGCCCATGACACAATGTAATGGTCTGGGACAAACAGAGAGCACCGGTTTGTATAACGCAAAGAAACATCTTAAGTATGAAATTAACCTTTTTTTCAAATTTATTTAGCTAAATTACTGAAATCAAAGTTATTTACAAAAGAGAAATTACTTTCACAGTAGGTAATAGACAGTGGAAATAAACTTGTAGCTTACCTAAAAAAATTAGAGCTAAGGAGAGGGAGACGTGTGTGAGCTGCATGGGTTATCAGAGAGAATGTATATATAGTATATTATATATATATATAATATATATTATATATATATTTACATTACATTTATATATATTTACATTACAGATATGTGTTAGAGTGGTTATTTCTATTATTATGTATTATTTTTATAGAACATAACCATTCGAACAAAGGGTACGGAGAGCCCTTCTCAAATTCATCATTTACATCTCATACCATTATCACTACATATTGCACCACAATCATCCCTCTCCATCCTCATGCGCCCTAACACAACTTCTCATCATCTCTATTCTCATCCTTTATTTCCCTATCATCTTAATACCCTTCCCTTAGCCTGACCCCCTCGTATTCATACAATACTTAACAATAATTTTCATTATTTCATACGATATAACACAGGGGCATAACCAGAAACCACAGCTTGTTTCAATCCTCCCTTCGACTCTAGCTTTTCACAATCCCTAGACTCTCCTTCCTCTCTTACTCTAAGCCAGTTGTCTCCAGTCACATATCAGGAAGTTTCTCCTCTTCTTCCTATTCTTCTTCCTCTCACCCAACCCCTTGTCCTCTTTTGTTTTGTAAATTAACTTTTATTTGAGTTTATTGAGAAAATAAAGCCATGACACAGACTACCAATAAAACTATTCACAGAGTCACAGCCTCAATCATATTTTGCTCAATCATCTCGGTGAAGCTCAGGGGTCACCTCTGGATTGTCCATGTATGCATTATCAATTTTAGGGGTGCCAGGAGTACTTTGCCAGATGAATAGAGAGGGACCAAAAGATGTAAAAGAAGATGACAAAGAGAGGGAAAAAATGATAAGGGTAAGACCACGTGCCCTCTTGATTCTTCTCATCCTCTTTTAAGCATGCCACTATATCCCGTATTGAATATGCCCTCCTTAGACACTACCGGTCTATTAAACAACTGTCCAAACTCTCAACTTCCTTTCACCTCCAAGCTTCTCGAATGATTTACAGTATATATACCCTGCCGAACAACGGTCTTGATTACAGCTCTTTAATTGACCCTCTTTTTATCTTGATTTTACTCTCGAAACTCTACTGAGACCTCTTTTACTAAACTGGCCAATGACTTAGTCATAGCTAAAGAGACACTTTGCTAATCCTTCTGGATTTTGCTGCTTTTGACACCGTGGACCACCCTCTCCATCTTCAAACCCTTCACAATCTTGGTCTCGGTGATCTGGCTTTCATCCTACCTCTATGATAGCAATTGTCCCCAGTAACCCTTTCTCTCCACTCCTAGTTGGTGTACTCCATGGCTGAGTTCTAAAGCCTCACTCTGTACTCACTTTACACTACCTTCCTTGGCAAACTAATTATGTGCTTTGGCTTATAGTACTACCTGTACATTGATGACACGCACACCTGCCTATCCTCCTCTTGTTTCTCTATTTACCTCTTCAATCATCTCACTAATTGCTTTATTTCCATTTTGTACTGGAGTTCCAAAACCAGCCACTGATACCTTGTTGCTCATATTTGCCCCTTCCTAACGCAAGATATGGTGGCCTATGGAACTCCTTAGTCTTTTCCTCTTCCCTTCATTCATTAATCTCAGAAAGCATGTGCCTTCTACTTTTTTAGGGAATCTAAATGGTTTCTTGTTTCCTTCAAGTGGCAGCATTATGTCATCTACTTTCTGTCCTGAATTCTCCCTAGAAACCTTAAAAATCTGCCTGAACCAATTAAAAAATCACCAGCTTAACAATTTATATATAGCTGATTTAATATATACATATATGTTTACTTGACGCTGGAAATACAGGTTATATATATAGGTTTATCTAGCTTATAGAAAGTGACAGATCAGCATTAATTAAATATTTTAACTGAACTATAAAGAAGATAGATATATATATATATATATATAATTATTATATATACTTTTTATAGATAAGCAATAAAATGGCTTTTTACTAATGCACCAGAAGGCAACATGAAACATTTTTTAAAAACAGGCACCCGGATACTGTCTCTAGTGGTAAATTGAGAACATTCTTTTAAAATGCAAAAGTACCTCTTCTGAACCTGCTCTATATATAGTTCTTCTATTTACGAGGTGCAAAAAATCTCCTGAATTACTTGCACAAATATCCCGGGTCGACTATAAACCAAATTCTATGCCTCTAGAAGTCTCAAATAAATTCCTTTATGCTAAAATGAGAACAAACTCTAAATTGCACATTCTCACGAACAGGGAACATTTAAGCCAGTGCGTGTCCGCATGGATTTTTTTTATTTTTAGAAACTTCTCCCCAGTTATACATACAGAGCTTTATAATGAAGTATATGATTATACGTCTCTTTGCTTTATGTATTCCACAGTTTTTAACTCCAAGTTATAATTCTGTAGAGTTTGAAGTTCACATGATGCATCTGAATTACTGTATTCTGAGATTTAGGAGCAGCTTTTCAGCATCTATTACTACAATTTCCCTGTCTGTATGTATGTATGTATATATATGTAAGCTGTTAATATAAGGGATAATGTTATACATTTGTTTTTATTAAAATAATAAAAGCTGGTGGGATATACCATCTTTAAACATGCTATTAAGGCTTTTAGTCTTCTTCTATGTAACGCACAGAACTGTGTATTAAGATGCATTCTTACCCAGCTTTTCATCGTGTTTCATGTGCTACTGAGTTACTGAGTGATGCATATTTTATGAAAAAATATAATTTTATTAAAAAATAGCCACTTCTCCTTTAAAAACTAAAGGCAATGGATAATAGAATTTGTCTTGCGACCGGGGATATTGTTTGGATCTGTGAATTTGATTGACATGTCATTTCTTTTTCTTATAACACACTGAGTTTTGTTGAGCCTGTTTGCCGTTCCCCAGACGTGGCCTGGCTCCGCTCAGCAGAGAGGTGTGATTTTGGAAGGGGAGAAGACGGGTTACCATGTGCAGTCTTGTTATCCTCTTAAAGCCTCAAAAGACTAGAAAGAAGAAACATGTCAACTGTCGGATTAGCCAGGAGCTGTTCTTCTAAGGAGGGGTATGACGATAAGCCATTGACTGGCGACAGATGTGCATTTCTATTGCGGAATCAGCGGACACTAGATGCTCATAGAGAATTTAGTATAACATGCGCAATATTAGTTACAACTTTGTAATTCAGTACAGTTCAGTATAGAAATATTTAGAATATAGAAAATAAAAAATAATGTATAAATACCTAATGCTACTAGAAGCATTTTTACAGACAAAAAAAACCTATATTTCTAAAAAAAAAACAATTTTCGCCATATGTTTGACTAACTGGCAGACTAGATCAATTATAGCTGTTTACGCTGTGTGTCTGCTGGCGTGTAGAGCGTGTAGAGCATGTCAGTTACTGTATGTATGTGTGTAAAGTATGTTGATTGTTTGACAAATGATATGCAGCGTCCCCTGCGTTAAAACAAACATGTTATTTTTTATAACATGCAATTATATATAACTGTGTGTTTTGGAATGAGAAATCTTTTAAAGCTACAAGTGGAAAAACATTTGGTTTCCATGCGCAGTTATTACCCTATATATATGTTTTTGTTGAATAATGCCCTCATCTTATCCCAGTAAGATTACCGTAATCTACGTCTGCCTTTTTTCCTGCCAGTCATCTCTCGCTCTCCAATCTATTTTGAATTCTTTCATTGGAGTAATCTCTGTCTATGCAGAAAATCAACTCACACTCCCTTTCTAGGCTTCCCATTAAGCACCTTCAAAGCTCTTCTCCTTACCTTCAAGGCGCTAAACACGTCTGCCCTCACTAAAATACCCACCCTTATCTCCCTGTATATCCGCGCATGTTACTCCACATACACAGCATCTCCTTTGTCTTCTCCAACTGCCCTATCTCTCCTTAAACCTTTCTTCCCTGCTACTCCTTATATTTGGATTGGGTTTTGTCGAGACTGGTGTCAGGAAACATCGGCGCACACCTCCAAATCTCATCTGAAGCCATAGCTATTGTAGCTCCCATATAATCCCCCAGAACGTCGCGCATGATTGCACTTGCCTATCTACTTGTCCAGCTCTAAAATTTGAAAGCATTGATCCCTACCTAATTGTTCCTGTCTGCATCCCATCATCTGCTCACATTGTAAGCTCTTAAATATTAGTATTTTTGCCTATTTTTGCACGTATCCAGTTTAGAGTGAAAATTGGTTCCAGATGGAGTTAATGTGAAAACCTCACTATTTGACTTCTATTTTGGTGATGTTTGCTTTCTGGTGGTAAGTATTTTATTGTTAGTACTAAGTATACCTTTGTTACTCTTTGAAGTAGCTAGCTTTCCCCTCTGCTATCGAAGAACGTACGAGGAGACCAGGCAAAATCCATATCATGGAGCCAACTGTTTTTTTATTCTTTTTTTCCCAACACTCGTAAAACCCGTATTGGTTAGTTTTTGAGATGTCAGGCTCTAATATTGGCATGCAGTCCATATAAACCGAAGCAATTTTTATGTAAACTAGTGTACATGCTAAGTGGAGTCATAATAGGGTAACTGCATATGCATAATAGGTTATAAAAATGTAATAAATAAGCCTCTTTTCCCAGAGATTCTCTCTGGGCCCCTGTGGCCCCCAGTGATGCTAAGGCATCTTGCTGTAAAAGTCACCCTATTGTCACCCTATCTGTAATCTTTTATTATTGAGCACGCACGTTAACATAGCACTAGCTCATGTTTTGAACAATATTGCATTTGTTTGCTCCATGATATACCGTATTTCCCCATGTATAAGACAAAAATTTGGGGTCTAAAAACTCAATGCGTCTTTTACAGGGGTTGTAGATTGCAGTTACTACTTCACAGTACCTCCCTGCAGTCACACTGCCGATTGGCCCCTTTCCTTATAGCGGCCAACTCATCTTAACAGTAAGTATAAAATTAATATTTGGGTTGCTGAAAGTTAGGGGAGGTGAGGGTTAATTTAGGGGCAGTTTTGGTTAATTGGGTATTTAGGGTTAATTTAGGGACAGTTAGGTTAATGGGGTGTTTATGGTTAATTTAGGGGCAGTTATGGTTGATGGGGTCTTAAGGTTAATTTAGGGGCAGTTATGGTTGATGGGGTCTTTAGGTTTAATTTAGGGGCAGTAAATGGATGGGAGTAATGAGGATGATGAGTATGAATTTTATGATAATACTTTTTTTAAAAAAATGTTGGGCCCCAAAATTAAGGTTCCTCTTATAGATGGGAGCGTCTTATACATGGGGAATTACACACACTCAATAACGTACACCAACATCCAAAACAGGACATATGGTATGGAGCCCGGCTTTCAGGGTGGGAAAACAGAGTAAATCTGTAGAGAGGAATCTGTTGAAAGCCTAAATAAATTTGCATGCAAAAAAAGGGTAAAACAAGGTGACGCAAACATCTATCATACACATTGAAGAGCGTATGATGGCTGGACTATACCTCTAAAGTCACAAACGCCGGCCCTTAGTGAAATCCTGATTCCAGATGGTTTCAGTTTTCTATCTCAGCTTACACTTCGTATGCTAATAGGGTGGCACACAGAAAAAATGGCGGCATTTAATGCATCAAGGGTGAGTATGAGTGGGGATAACCTTAACATAGCTCTCCACACGTTCAAAATTCAGGTCTATAAAAATGGCTGCAATAGCTTTACGGGTCTCTCTTACACTTAGTGTGCTTCCCCATGAAACAACCGATTCCATCGTATTGTTATAATTTTATATATTATATATTATAATATTATTATAATAATCATAATGATATATAATATACTACAGCTAGTGCTTCTACTTGCCTGATGTGGCATCTGAAACTATATAATGTTCACCTATGGCATTTAGGGGGTTAATCGCATTATATAATGCAGGGCACCGCTAAACAGATGCAAAAGAAAGAAATTAATAAGTGGAAGCTCCATGCCCGCAAATGATGTCATGCGGCAGTTTATTGATAACGTCTCACACTTACGCAAGCCGGGCATTTCATTTAAAGAGACTTCAGGTTTCAATATATAATTTAGGTGGAAGGAAAACGCAGCTCAGTAACCTTGACATTCATTACGGTTTATATGATTTAAAATGGTCTACAAAGGCTTTTTTTTTTAGGTGGGGAAAAAACATGCCCAGCTGCTTTCGTAATCCAAGCGTTTCAGCGCGGTAAGGGCCACGCACGCCCCAGCCCGAGCATGATGGGGGAATTGTCTATTTACGGAAAAGCCACGAAATTAAACCCAACCTGATGAAGTGAGCTCCCCCCTCCCCGGGACATCTGTAAGTACTTACAAAATATCCAGGACGTAGAACCAATTGTTATTAACCACAACAACAAGAAAGCAAATGAATAAAATATGTGCTGGATATTCAACCTGCAACACAGCAGCTTTTGGGGAAAGTTTCATGGTTTTAAAATTTATGGCTTTGGAAATTGTGCAACGGTTTGTATTTAAGAGATTCACAGCCTTAGGGGACACAGCTTGCACGTCTGGTGGGTAGATTTGTGGACCAACGTTCACATAGAACTATTGTGTTTTTGTGTTAGCGGAACAGGCTCTTAGCCCCTAGGATTAAAAAAAATCCACAGAACTCCATGGAACAAACTCATTATCTAGTTGTTTTAGGTTATTGGTAGCAAAATAATAAAATAAAGCAAAACAAAAAAAAAAGCCAATCATATACTGAACATAGAACACATCCTAACTTGTATCCCAAATCTAACCCCTATTCCTGACTTGCGTACCACATATAAAATTGGAAATCCAAACCGAGAAAATAGAAATCTGTACAATATAGGCTTTTTTTTGCTGTGTTGATAAATGTACATTTTATAGATGGCTGGGCTATGTTAATCCCAAGGAGTTATTGGTGGACCAGATGTTGATAAACTATAATAGTCCTCAAACCACAGGGGAATGTTAAAACCCAGTGAAAACAGACACTCAAAGAAAAGCATAAAATGACGGGTTGGCGATGCTTTGAGTGAGAAACGAACGTATCCCAGTAACATAACTAACGATGTTTTAGCTGCAGGAGGTTTGACTTGTGATTGTATAAACCATAGAATGAAGAGTTTGAATGGAAGATGCCTCCCAGCGGTGGACGTCACTACATTGTAACATGATGGACTTGATGGCAACGAGGAAGAGTTTGGGAAAGGGTGGAGATCAGTGTACATTTCATGCAAAAACTGTACATCCAGAATGAATAACACTGGTGTAATGTATCAAAGATGAAGAAACCAGGAGACAATGGGTCAATTGGACGTCAGTGTACAGATAGTTATAAAAAAGCAAGGGCCTTTCTGTGTTCCCAAGAGACCAGAAGGGCATTGAGGGCTGTTTGAGAAGGCAGGGCCGTGAAAAAGCTGATGATTGATGTCACTGACACAAGAAGCAGAACGGTGGTGGAGAATTTAAAGGGATGGGGGAGCTTTGGACTTGTGAGACAAGTTTTTTTTTTCGTTTTTTTCCAAAGAATTTTGGCAATATTTTTGTAAAATGATTCAGAAGCCAAAAGAGAAGTTGTTGAAAGTTGTAGGAAAGGAAGATAATTGGCCTGTTTTCCATGGTCATGTAGGTATAACTCAATAGCAAGATAGCAGACAGCAATAGTAAAAAAAGGCTGGTCTACAAAATGATTTGGTTATTATTCCGAAACGTTTAATGAAAAATATCCATTAGGAATAGTAGTAATATAGAAGACACACATACCGATCGTAAGTAAGATATTAAAGGATTAAACAAAGGCAAGTGAAATATGGCCCAATTGTACAGCAATGTCAAGTTAATAATTCGAAGGGTCAGGGATTGCAGCAAGGAAGTCAAAATTCTGCGGTCACAGAGAAGGAAAAGGTAAGAGACATTCTGGGACCAAGCTGAAGTCACAACGGGGGAGTGAACTAAAATTCTGAACTCTAGAATCAGACTGTGACGGGTTTTAAATGAGTAGCTTTTGGTTGTACACAAGAACGTGCCAATGTGGAATTTAGATTTCTTTTTGATGTTCAGCCCTTACAATGGAATATACTTTTGTGAATACCATGTTTCACTGCTTTAGGACAGTCCCCAACTTTGTTTAATTGGTATTACCTATTATTAATTGGAATGTCATGTTCTTTCGAGATGAATAACATAAATTCAACAATGCACAAATGGCAGAAGTTGAGCTCATTTAATATTATCAAGCATCCCAACCATAGGTGTGTATGTTCAATACAGAACCCACAATAATGTACACATTTTAAGGAATTACTACTGTATTTCAGCCTTATCACAACACGGAAATTAAGTTTATTCACTAAAATTCACGTTTACAAGACAGTTGCATGTTGAAGTCATCATCAATTATCTGTACCTGTATAATGAATAGCTCAATCAGCAAGGTGAATTTCAGAAAAATGCTGCCGACTTAACTATACATTATACAGTGTCAGCTCAGCTCTTCTTACAAGATAAACTTAGTTGACCCATCATAAAGCATGATGATGTCATAGAGTTAAAACTGCAACTCTCTTTCAAAGTTTTGTGAGTGAATACAGCCCCATAACAGGTCCCTGAAGGATGGGAATAAATAAGGCCTCATATTTATCCATCCTAGCACATGGTTGGACAACTGGGCTTCCCCAAATCCTTTTGAACTGTAACACACAAACCCCTTTAGCAGCAAGGGAATAATCTGGCTTTCCATAAAAGCACTGGGCCCAAACACCTGAATAATATATGGCCAAAAGGCAAAGAGCGGAATTATGTCACAATCGGGAAGGTTGTACTACCTTTAAAACATTAAATTACTATTACGGATCTAAGATCTCCTATTCATGTATTCCATTCCAACTGAGGATCATTGCTTATATTAAACATAAACAATTTTCCATATGTCCTGTTCTATACATTGGTCCGACCACTCTGAGAAATGGGAGCCGATGCAGCTGCCGGAGTTTATTTACACACATTCCTGCTTCAAATTGAACTAATGAACGTAATTTCAAGCAAAGCAATGTCCTCTGCTACTCTTGTTTCTCTTTTGCACCGATTGACATGTCTTTCTTTGACTGTGTAGTAAATTATGACACTTTGTAATTACATACACAGAACAGAAACACTTCATTCAAAGAATACAGCCATGTGTTCTCCAGCTCTCAAATACATGCGATGTTAAGGCAGGTTAATACTCTACATCCAGTGGTTTTATGTTTCCGTATGGTGGAAAGCAGAATTATTTACTCTACAGAATGGGGTGAGTAAGCTCAAGTGCTGAGTGCACTAGCATGACCTAGTGATGCGTATGATCTGAGTCTGTATAATAAACATAAGGGCTTCAAGTGGACCTGTTATCCACAAATGTATGGGAGTCTGAATTGGCTTCAGGTAAAGCATAACATATCCTATTCAATGTGTTTGTTTTTGTTTTTTGACAAAAAAGGTTAATAACACATGGAAAAAAAATATGGAGTTATAGATAAAAAGTGATCCTTGTGGTAACCCAACAGGTGTCATCGTTTTTAGATTAACTTCTGTTTAAATAATAAATTAAATTAATTAATATAAAATATTAAATTAATATATACAACCATTGTACCTTCTGAACATGATATAAATCATATTGCCCTACAAGTATAAATTATCCAGTACAAAATTACGTTAAAATTCCAGATCAGAGGAAAAATTAAAAGTCTCTTCACAAATTCAGCATTTAGAGATCTTGAACAGAATAACCACATATTCAGAATATATGCCTGATCTTATTGTAATGATGTTTTTTTTAATACTGCCAAAAAAGAACAAAGAATCTTGCTCCATCTGTATATTTGATTTGGAGATCATTCTATAAGTAACTTGTAATGCCTAATTTCGAGGCACCTCTACAGCATGTGTCATGGAATGCAGAGAACGGCACATAATCAGCCCTCAACCATATGGGTACAATCATTCTATAACAACACTAGAACTTTCCATTATACAAAGTTACTGAACCTGCAAATGAAATAACCTTCTGGGGACCTGCTAAGTTTTGGGATCTGACATACATCTCCATATCTGACATACCTCTCCCTTACAAGCATAGCTTTCCTATCTCCTTGCTTATGTATACAATGTCTTTAATAGATGATAAATTGTTTTAGGGTTGCATCAGTGCTGATTAGAGAAGTAGAGAAAGACAATGGATTTGATTTCAACTTCAAAACTGCTCCTTGTTCTGTTTGGTTTGCAGGGAAAATCCTACCCTCTGGGTTCATGTCACTTGTCAACTTAATTTTTTCGTAGGGTACTTTCACGAAATATGTTTTACCCCCTTTGAGCCTTCGCACATTTTTATTAAAAGTGCATCTGACACTTACAGATCTATACGTGAACTAAACCCACATGATGGAGTTTTTTGCGGTGCAGCTAATCTTGCAGCAAAATATTGTAGGTAACTCATACTATAGAAAGTCAAAAGATAATTCTGGTGCAACCAATGACTGTGCTGATTGGACCCACTGGTTGCTATGGTGATAAAACCACTTTTCAAGCTTTGCACCAGACTTTCTTTTACATACAACCTCCTGAAAGCATTTCAGCTGGGACTCTAAGCTCAGTCCTCATTGAAATTGCAGGGAATGAACTCAGTTGACACTCCATGACACTTGCAAGTGTCTTTGAATTTGCCCTAAGCTAATGCCCCAGTTCATCCAACACGAACAGCCAGCTAATAAGTGTATGTGTCAGCATGTGTCAGACAAAAAGGACAGGCAATGGCCCCCAAGTGCTCCTCGCCAGCCTTACTAAAAGTTGGATGATATGCTCATGTGAGAGGTCTATGACTTAACATAATCAAAACAGCTATGTTCAGAAGGAAATCCTAGCTGGGTGCTAATATCCCTGGCCATGACAAGGCTTGCAGGAAGTTCAGCTATGATTAGGCCTCAAATCCCCATGGGCTGGGCTGCACTGTTGCCCCTGTCCCTGGTCCAGGGTAAGATAATGAGATCTCTGCCTTTAACAGCACAGACCCATCTTCTCCTCCAGCTCCTGCCACGTTGACCTGGCGAGCATCGCGGACACGGCCGGGACAAAGGAAGCCTCAGGGGCGCAGCGTGGACCATCCATCACCACCCAGCGAACAAACAACTTGAGTGAACCTCAAGATACCAGGAATGTGTTTATTCTAATGTTCATTCCTAAAAAACATCAGACTTTACTTAACAATTGTTTTGACACAACCCACTTGTTCACTTGACATTTGAAATTACAGGAAGTGAAAGAAATTTAGCTTGAAACCAATTACGCTTTCTATGTCCCCATTATAGTATAAGGTCTCACATGTAATAGAACATTTTTCGGTGACATGATTGGGTAAACAGGAGCAGGAGTCGCTGTATAGTGTTAGCCTAGGTAGGGATAATTACCAGTATAATGATAGAATGGAGGTGGGCCGAGGGGGGGGGGCACTGGAATTGTTTTGCGTATATATTGGTGTACAGCACATTTTCATAATAATACTAATAAATTTACATGTGGCCACCGAAAGAGAAATAAGTAAAAACCATGATGAATTGAGGCAACATCTAAGAGGCAAACCAGAGGGGCCAATGAAGAAGCCTTAAAGTAGGAAAAACCACACAAGACAAATAGTTCTCTGCTAGCAAGAAAATGTTAAATGATATCATTTATTTCTTAAGGTTTAAACAAAAAAGTGATCAGTATACGTATTTAGTGTATGTTGTATTACAATACATGATAAGCACAATTCATCAAACATAAGGTTGCATCACGGTTCCCGTATAGGGACGCTGTGATGAAGAAGGAGAAACAATAATTTGCATGTTGTGTGGTACACGTCATATCAGTGCACATTGAAATAAAGAAAGGCCTTCTATTCTTTTGCTTATAAAATACTTTCGTAACAGAAGAGATGCATTCTATATCTGGTATGAATTCAGGTTTTTCTAGGCTCAGTGGTAACAGCTGCTAAAACGCACCTGTCATTGTAAAATGAAATTGGTTCACTTTAAAAGGGACAAAATTAAATGTATACATCTCGCGAGCTTCTTGAAGTCGCTCATTGCACCTGTGTTTATATTATTTCTTGTGACCAAGCATCGTCTGCGTTGCTTCAAAAAGCCTCTGGCCCTTTTCCACACAGTATAGTGCAAAGTACTGTACTTTTATATATATTTATATATATTTAGTTAATTCCATTCCTTTATCGTTAAAACAAATTATTTTCCATTGCTCGAGAGAGTTATCTTTAAACAAATCAAAGACGAAACAGCACAGTGTATTTTTCGGTGAGGATCCTCTGACAATTTGTAGAAAGGCTACAGAGTCATGGTGCCCACCAGGTTAAATAATCTAGCCATACTAGTTAAGCTTTGTTTAGCTAACACGCCCCCTTTAACTTGAGCTGCCTCTGTCTGTAGAATATTTCTATGGTTTATTAACTGAACATATTATCTTATACGACTCTCTCTGTATGGACCACATGTAATAACATACATACATTTCCTCTGTTCCAGTTGCTATATGGCTGAAGAAGGAAACCATTTAAAATACCTAATATACCCAATACATTTGGTAACATCCATAATGTTCTGGAAAGCATACAATCTATGATCCTAACGCCAACATACTGAATTGCTGCCAATCTTTGAGATCTATGCTCCACCGATGACCCCTGCTGATGGAAGCATCATCGCAATAGCTGTCCCTCACTGTCTATGTCATACCAACCTCCTAATAGATTGTAAGCTCACAGAAGCAAGGTCCTCTTGTCCTTCTGTAATAGAACCTTTCAATGTGTTTTAGTAATTTTCAATCCTAATGTTAGTTTTCTGAATAATAGAACACGGTAGCGGTCTGCCGAATCAAGGTTAATTGGCTAGAGGGCCCCAAGATATTTACTAGTTTCAACCAGGGTCAACCTCAGCCAAGTTTACCAGCTTAGTTTGGCAGCGTCGGGAGATGAGTCCCCACCAGGATCCGGAGAGGCAGGCTGGCTGATTATTGAACAATGCCACAGAAGCAGAACCTTGCAACATCTGCATACTAAGATTGCTGGGCTGAACTCAAGTTATAGAGTAATGCTGGGCGATATTCAGTGAATAGTATATTAAGTGTGCATATAGTCCATGTCCATATTTTAACTAGCTAGCTAATAAGCCATGACCTGAGGGTTTCATGAATACAGTCAGTATTACCCTATATCGTGTTGATTCTGTTTCATGCATCGTTACATTATACCAGTTATTTGGAAATAGTTTTAATTGACAGATCATATGGTCGGATCACTGCTTACCCGTTCTTCGTTCTATCATTTGTTTGACCATTGTTATCGATATTCATATAGAACCTTTTATAACTGTCACCAGTAGTAGCATTAATCTTGTATCATAATGTACAAGTATCATAAAAGTGAGGACAAGGCCAAGGGATTTTTCCCTGCTTCACAATCCTAAGTAGGCTAAATAGGAAAAAAAATAAGTTTTACAGAAAAAAAAGTTCTTAGAACTCTTCACAGCTTCATTAAAATATACGATTTTCCAAAATGCAACGTATGTTGAGCCCCGTGTACTGCATGCCTAAAAGCTCCGTGTTGGCTCTAAACTGACTTTTAATGTAAGACGTATGCTACTTTCACATTAGCCCCGCATGAACATACTTAAATAAATTAGGAACAGTCACTTTTATACTTCCCATTGTATAATTTTACTTACACCCACATATTGCTATTTGCATATTGCTTCAGCAATTCTACATCGAGAAAGGGTTTAATTAGCTACAGACTTCCAATATGTTTCAGATAATGAGTTAACATGAGCGCCAACACAGTACTCCACCTCGCTAAGTCCAAAACGTCTCCTAAGTCTTCGAATGTCAGCATTATTCTCATTGAACCATATACGCCTCATTAAACAATTACATCGCATGGACTTCAAGGGTGATGTGTGTGTGTGTGTGTGTGTGGCCGCTTGGCTTTCACAGGTGCAACACAATTACCTTTAACTAAGCCTACTGAAGCCATGAAAGCGATGAGAAATAAGGAAGGGGTGGTGTGTGTTTTGTGGGACAATTATTGTTCCTTAATCTTCAGGGCAGTGTTGGTTCCAGTGATAGGATGTACTATGTACTTTAATTTAAAAGGAAACTAGTCAAAAACAAATGCAAGCATTTAATGATCTTAGTTAAGCCATGGAGAGCACATTTTGCACGCTTCCAGATGGCCCATCTAGGGTTGTCCTCATTACAGTCCAGAACTAAGCAGAGAATGCAGCATCATTCGACATGATTAAGTAATAATTTGTCCTAACGCCACACAAGTGTTATATTCAGTAGGTTATGTAGGACGGTTCCATAATAAGCTTTTGTTTTTCGACCTAGGAATTCATCTTGCACCAGGGGTGGCTGACGATGGGGCTGTTGCCTCTGGGCAGCTACTATTTATATAGAGCATTTCCTAAAGCTTTTTTTATAGGTTTTACTTGCATTCCCAGAAACACCAATCATGGCCTTTTTATGTCTATTGGACACCCTCAACCACATAGGAGTGTCTGATGCAGGACCAGCCCGGCTCTCCTTGTCACCAATGAAGAGCGGTAACTGCGATGTCTATTTAAACCTTCTTGTTTCATATCCAGAGTTTTAGGCTTTCTATTACTAGGAAATCTGGCCCCCAATGTGAATTCTGACAGAAATCCCCTGTTAGATACGCCATTTCACCAACACTCACCAATGGAATGAACAGCAATATCTTCACAAAATATTTTCGATTAATAAAAGTTAGTCTAAAGTTAGTTTTAGGGATAAAATAAAACAACAAGTTAAAGGAACGGGTACAGGTTAGAGGAAATACTACACGTGGGCTGTAAAGGATCATGATAATAATAAATCATGCCATGTCAAGGTTGGAAGACAATTGCTGTTTTTTTCCCAGAGAATGCTTCTATTTGACCTTTGTATCAACTGTAGTACTTCTTCTTTTTTGAAGTAAGACATATTGAGTGGAAGCACAAAGGTGTATTATTACAGCGGAAGTGTAGAATAACAGCTAGATTACGACAGACAAAAGAGTGAAATAACACATGGATACACGTCTATGGAGTGATTTGGGCCAAAACGGAAGGCATGATGGAAACACTTTGGTGAATTCATTTACTGGACGAATTTCTAAACACTTAAATAAAAGAGAGGTGTTGCTTTGCATATAAAACTCATACGCTATGTGTTAAATGTGGAATAGAATGGGTAGTTGTTACTCTTTGTTCTGTTGTCCGGATACACATCATACACACAAACAGCTTTGGATTTCTCTTAACTTGGTTCTGTCTTTAAAAATAAACTTGACATTCACCAACAGAGAATAATAAAAAATACCCCCTCCCAAAAAAAAAAATACCTATAGATTCAGCGTCCTGAACAATGAATGCAGATTAAAAGTACTTCAGTATATGTTGTAATACTTTCATATGCATTCTCTAACACTGCAAAAAGAAAAAAGTACTTCTCTTATGGATAAAAAGTACTTCTCTCTTGAAGCACTCCAAATGAAACACTCGCTAAACTGACTGGCGGTTAAGGATATCATTATTATTATTTATTGTTTTATATAGCGCCATCAAATTCCGTAGCACTGTACAATGGGATATCATATAAAACGTGACATGTTTGGCCAAACAAGGTGTGGAAAGACACATGCATTTGGGGGTTCCGCAGAATCCCCCTATTCATTTGCAAAGGGCACTTATCATATGTATTAAAAGCGTATATCATGGCTGGAGCTTTGGAATAGTCTGATAAGCATGATTTTGATACTTTCTCAAAAAGCCCATCTTGCAACACATTCTGCAATTCTTATAAAAGGGGTTAAGAGTAATTATATGTTAGAGGCTTTGTACCAGCATGCCGTGTCAATCAGTTTTACCAATGAACAGGAAAATATCAGCGGACACTGAAAGGCAGAGAATATGATATTATAAAACGTTTGCCTCCAGGAGAGTTTAGTGAAAACACAGCATATGATACAGTGTGAAAGGGGAAAGCATATCAGATGCATAGTTTTGCCCCAAGAAATTTGAATGTGCTTTACAAATGACAATTGGGAGGATGTTTGATGGATGAATAGAAACAAAAATGTTCTTTCACGCAGTACTGTACATGCAGAGTGTTACCGTTCCAACGTTAGAGATCAAGATGGAAAGCGAAAAAAATTCCTTTACACACACAACTATATATATATTTATTATCTATATATCAAACAGCGAGAAATGGGTCTATTTGCCAAAAAGAGAGCTTAGAGGGGAGTTGGTCAATTGAACCCCCTGATCCCGATTGTACAGCGTTACAGAATATGATGGCATTTTATAAAACAATAAATAATAATATCACTATCCATTATGAAAGGCAAAATGTCTTCCTGTGCTTGTAGAGGCAGTAAACACCTAGGAAAATCCGCCGCCCAGTCCATAGGCAGCCATAGGTCGGCACAGCCTGGCGGGTAATGAGGAATGCGGAGACGCATCGCTGCCACCTAGAGGTGAGACGGGAGCTCAATGACACGCAACCCATCGACAATACGCTTAGTCTATTATAATCCAGCTTTGTCACGGTTTATACTATTAGATACGCTGGAGAGGTGGGCCCTGGCCACAAATATGCCAATATATATACTTAAAACCATCCAATGTGATGTTATCATTTAAAGAGGCATTATTAATGCAAACATGAAGCAACCAAGAATAGCTGGTTAATCCAGTCCAAGAACTAGTTATTTTTTCTTTGTCAATCCGGCAATGGCTAATTTCAGCCGTCCTACTTTTATCTTGTAACCTTATCTCGCCACATTTCTTTTCTGATGTGTAGGAAAAGAAAATAGATGAATATTTGTAGTGAATTCTCTTCCAAAGTAACCAGCGTCTGATTGCTCTACAATGTTTCTGGATTCATTTACAACCAAGGCGGCGATTGAACTCGATAGAGATCAGCAGAGATCTTTGTCCATAGGAGTAATGTTATTTTCCCGGCCTACACACATAGACCTCTGTACGTCTCCCGTAGCCTCGATGCTGTGAGTATCAGAACGCTTTAGTGAATGGGCCAACTGGGAACGCAGGCTTTTCCGAGCCAAAAATTCCCTGCCCACACTAGTGGTAATGTCACGATTATCAGTGACCTCCGAATGACCACATCCATCTGCAATTACTTTGCTGTATCAACTGTACAACAAAATACATAGACTAAATGTTTAACCCCTTCGTGACCTCACGGTTTGAAGACTTCACGGTTTTCATGTTGAGCTGTAACTTTTGTCTGCTTTCTCATTTACTGTACCCACACAAATTATATATTGGGGTTTTTTTTATCAAGACAAGGAGAGCTTTTATACTTGAAACTTTAGATACCATTGTTTTGATCATATAATAATGTATATAAAAATATGGTGAACATTTTTTACCTGTCTACAAAAGCTAATGAAAAAATCTGCTAAATAGATTCTACTTTTTGCCCTGGGTTTAGAAAAGTATAAGTACAGTATTGCTATTGTATAAGGGTGTAAAATGCTACACTATTTTTTTTGTATTTTTAAAGGTTTTTTAATGTATAGCTCTAATGGGATTTTTTTTAATTATTTTGTATGACTTTGTTTTACATTATCTTGGAACTGGATGGTCCCCCTTATGATGTCATGGTGACATCACTGGAGTCTGTTATTTTTACATTTTATTTATTCTTTAACCATTTTTAATATTTGGGGATTTTCAGATTTATATTGTAGATTTACATACATTTACTGCTAAGAAAAACATAAATGCATATGCTTCCGTAGCAAAAGCACAAAACCTATTTATTTTCCCAGGATACATTTTAAAAATAAAGATTTTCTGTTTTTGTAAAGTGATTTTCTGTTTGTGTGTCCGCAAAGAGCCACCAGAAGCACATATTGTATAATAATCCTTGCGGTAGTTAAATAGTCTTGATGTCTTACACCACATATGGACCAGCATTAAAATATAATATGGTTTGAAAGTTAAGCCCTGAAATGGATTATGTTCCAGAGGCTTAAAATAATGTAAAGAAGAGTAATTTGTGTTTGGTTTCTGGATGTGACCGGTGAAAGCATTAGGAATTCATCATGGATGTTAAAGGTCACAGAGTCCTATACATTCTTATAATGAGGTGGGGAGCCGTCCTGTAGCTTGTTTCGGTATGGCTTTTTGGGTCTCGATGTAGTGAGACATGATTTTTTCCCCTGCTGGACAGAAAGCTTTATATTTTGCATACATGGTGCCATCACCCAGGATTAGCTGTGGGGTTTATTCATAAAGAGAGACTGTAAAATGCTCCCTGTGTTGATTGTTCAGTTTTTAGCCCCAAAACCCAAAATGTGGCACTTGGGATCAACTACATTATTTCTTCATCAGCTAAGGCAGCTCTAGCGTTACATCCTCGGGAAGTAACACCCCAAGGTAAACTGCAGCCTTCGATAATCTAAAAAACAACATGTGATTTCAAGTGACTTCAATGAACATGAGGAAACTATTAAAGATCCGTTTATTAATATTACAAAGCCAGCATTCATGTAAATACAAATTCCACTTTAGGATTCATTTTCCACTAAGCTGTTTGTACTACGTGTTATATGAAAGCTGCAGAACCAAATTCATTTCCATTTGTCGTGGTTAAGCAGAATATTTGGATAGGTGAACTTCTTTTGTAGCAGAAGAGGCTAGCGGCAGAGACTATGTCTGTAATTCCATTCTGTACGTCTAAGGTTGTTGGTCCCTTCATGCAGGCAAAATTCGCCTCGCATTTTGGATCGAGACTGCATCTTGAGGATGAGACTAGTCTCGAATTTTGATGGAGATTTTTTTTCTCTGTAATGGTAACAGTGAGCTAAAATCTCACCCCGAGAGGTTTCTTAAACGCTGTTCGTGCTCCACTGAGCTGTTCTCATAGTTTTTTTCTTAATAGCATGAGTTGCAGTTGAGTAACGGTGAGATTAAAGATTTCATTATGAAGGAGCCAAGTCTACTAAGTTTCTGCTGTGAGAATATCAGACCGGGCCCTGTATAATGCAGACTCACAGAAGTCCTAGCAGTCATGTAGGCATAAATCTACCTGTCTCTTTCCACTAAAGCCATCCTAGAGGATATGTGCTGGGGTAACAGACCCCTGAAATGCAAAAGTCTTGGATTTTTAGAGCTGGTACCCATTACATCTGCTGCTAATGACTTATGTAAAGCGTTACAGAATCTGCTGGTGCTATATAAATAAATGCCATGCAGTATAGGAGTAGCCAAATGTCCTTTACCTAGTCCAAAGATAAGGACCACCATGAAAAACACACAACCATCAACCTTTCTGAAATGACCGCGGTGAGAGAGCGACAGGGGTTAGTACTGACCAAGCAACAGATTCAACCTTAACTATATTTAATATCACTTCGATGACAAATGTATTTAAAGCACAATCTCAAATCAAAAACATGCCAGCCAAAAGAACTTCTTTGAAACCCAAATCCCTCTATCTTCCCCCCAATGTCCTAAGCGCTGTGTAATTTGTTGGCGCTATATAAATAAAAGATAATAATAATATTCTAAGGGGTCAGAATGTTTGCGGGTTATGAGTGTGTGATAGTGTTCTACTGTGCTAAAAGTCACAATAATGTGTATAGAAACATTAGGAAATGTGTTTATAAAATAAATTGTATTCATAAAATATTTTTCATTCTTAACTTGATACATCAATAACTACCAACAGGTCGCAAAGTCATATAAAAAGCTCCCTAGTAATGACTACTCTAAAACTAGTATCCCTCTTTGGTCATTTCTAATGTTAATATATATATATATATACAAAAAGTCCCCAGAGAACAATGCTTTTTTTCTCCTTAGAAACATATGTTTTTAACATACCTGTCCAAGCATGTCCGGGGCAAGAGGAATCACTGGCCAGATTGTAGAGTACACCCCAAAGAACACTAACCACATGAGCATGCTCCCCCACACAGCCAGGTGACTAAACTATAAAGCAGAAACAATTTGGTCAGACTTTTTTTATTCACAACAGTGACATCATATGAAACACTTGTGATCATTTGTACTAAAAAAACAACTGGTCCTATATGAGGTCTAAGAATGCTTGCCACAGAGAACCGAATCTGAGCCACCTTAAACTCACTTGGTTATACTCATAAGGAGCTTGCGCATCTCAAACTTCTACAAGGGAAATCAAAATTAATGGCCACTTACCTTTGTCCATGCAGTGGTTTCAAGACCAGCTTTCAAGCAGACTGTTACCACAACATACTGTAAGACACAAGCAGATAGAAAGTATTAAAGGTACAGAAACACTTTAAGATTTAACATATTTATTATATTTACTACAGAGAACTTACCGTGTAAACAATGTTTCCAACAAATAAATAGTCTACAACGTGGCCGCTGGGGAATACAGCATCTGCAAATAAAGAGCGATGGTTATGAAGATTAATAATGATAAAGGTTAGGGTGCTGCAAGGCAAACCGAGGATATTTCTGACAAATACAGTTATTTAATAAACCGTGAGTGTGAACGTGAACTGAAGTGAGATAGAAACATTTCCACACGGTGACTTCACTATTGTGATGGGTAGACACCAGTACATTTCTCGTACAGGTTGGGCTGAACTGGCTCTGGATAAAGCAAAGATCCTTCAGTGAGATAGCTCATGAAAAACCTTTTAACTATGCGATAAGCAGGGGCTGGTGAGGGGGATTCTGTGATCCCCATGACTGGTCCAGCAGGGAGCTGTGAAATCTGCAGAGGACTGTGTTGTTGATATCACTGCTCCCACGTGGCCACCTTACGGCACATTTAAGCTGAGCAAAATTGCCAGATAGGTAAGGAATGACCCCCCCCAGAAAGTATCCTAATTTACACAATTGTAATGTTGGCGGGTTTTTGTCAGCTTTCCAGTTAAGCGGGCAATGGAAAATTAGGCTCAACTTACAACTGCATGTTAGCAAAGATTTATCATTAAATAGGCCTGTCATTAGAAAGGTCTGCACAAAAAAAGGTCTACCAATACATGTATAGAGTGGGGAATCATAGATGCTTTAATAGGCTTCAGAGTGTACTTTTGTTGGACACTTAAAGCATACATTGTAAATACACAGCATGTGTGTGTATATACAGTCGTGTGAAACAGAAAGTACACCCTCTTTGAATTCTATGGTTTTACGTATTAGGACATAATAACAATCATCTGTTCCTTAACATTAGGTAAGTACGACCTAAGATGAACATCACATGACATATTATAACGTTACATGATTTATTCAACAAAATAAAGCCAAAATGGAGAAGTTATGTGTGAAAAAATGAATGAAAAGGATGCTAGTTGATACTGGGTGCACCCATACCTGGGAACTTCCTAAGGTTGACATTTAAGAAGCTGACCGCTACATCAAGAGGCTCTGACAAGTTGCCAGATATAGGCGACACCATACTGGCACCTGTCACTCAAGTCCATTCTGCACTCCTCAAGAATTCCAGCAGGCCGAACCATATATCTTATATCCTTGTGTGCCAGAGGTCAGGCCAGGTCATGGTTTGTGCTCCAAGAAGGGTGTAACAATTCCCACTGTCCAGGTCATTCTAACATTTGTTTCTGGCTTTTGTTTTTTTTCCCGCCTTCCAACATTTTTTGTGCTTTTTGCAAAGCAAAGTGGGGTCCCGTTTTAGTTTAGACACGTTAGAAATGCATTCAACATTTCGGTCAGTTCTGCAAATCACCGGTCATTGCCAATCGCCGGTCATTGCCAACTGCTCAGGCATCTAAAAGTTTCAGACTCTCACAATACAAGGGCAAAATTGGCTGGTTATAAATATCTTTTCATCAAGTGATGTCAATGCTGGATCTCATCTTAGATTCTATAGGATAAAGCCATTCGTGTTTTTGTCATCTTGGTCCTACATCTGTTTTGGTTACAGGCAGATGAGCAATTAATCACTCAAAAACTTCAAGATATCCATAGCCTGGCAATTCCTCTAATAAAGATATGAATAGAGGGAGAACAGTCCAGTCCAACCGATGATATGTTAAACCTTCAAGATGTAGAAAATAGTAGAGCAAGATGGACAAAGCCCACAAGCCAGATAGACCCCGGTATTTCTATGCTAGCAGCTAACTGTTGTATTTAACACAAATTTCTATGGTTTTACCCATTTGTGGCCCCTAAAATGTTTAGGATAATAACTATAACATGTACCTATATGTATGTGGAATGTACCGGTATGTTTTCTCCATTTTCTGTTCTTTCTATAGCTGTCTTCCAATCACATCCCACAAACATCCCCTTTCCATTCAGGGATCTACTTATATAACAACCGCACCATGACCCTACGAGTCAATGTACAATATAGTAGCGAGTTATAAAATATGCATATTACCAAAGCATGGTGTATGTTATGTGTATTCATGTGTTGTTAAGATTTTCATGGCTACGCTTATAAAACGGAAAGAGGTGATTTGAGCATCACAATTCCCTTTATTGCTATTACAGTATAAGTTACAAAACTACACAACATTTTGCTTCTAAGGCGTCACAAAGACCAGAAACATCTTGCAGGCCTGGCTGTTAGGTTGGTTAATCACACTTACTGCATCAATACGTTTCTATGTGCTCTTCCCTAGGGATAGCAAGTAAAAAAGAGATCAACCAGATGTTTAGAAGCACATGGATTATTAAATATAATTTTTCCAATATATATATATATATATATATACTATATATATATACTCAGATATTTTTTAAAAAGGTGCATCTATATGGAAATATATATATATATATATATACATACATACATACATACATACATACATACACACACAATCTGTGCAACAATTACAGATACATGAAAAAAGATACAGAAAGTAGGACATTGGTAGTACAAAATGACAAAAACGGTTATTATTTGGTAAGAACTATGTCTTGAATCTGCATCTGAAAAACACGGCACTCTGGTAAACTGCTTTACGAGAAGCCTAGCCCTTTCTGCAGACTGAGACGGAGCCATCTGCACGTGGTTCTTGCCTAGGCTCCCCTCTGGTCTAGCGCTAGGACCTTTTTTTAAGAAATAGTGTAGCTGCCATATAAAAGCCCAAACAAAGGAGGCATCATGGCATACAAACACCTGCACTGTAACATTCGGTTTGTAAAGGAATTGGGACCTGTTTTCTGGTGGCGCCAGGGCCGGCCCAAGACTTTACGCCACCTGGGGCGAAATGACGCACACTCCCCCCCCCCGCGCCGACACTTGTACTTACCGTTAAACAGTCCACCGGCGAGTCTCCCTGCTCTGCCACGGTGCCAGCTTGTAATGCTGAGCGCGGGAAATTGACGTCACTTCCAGCGCTCAGCATTACAAGCCGGCACCGAGACCGAGCTAGAGGGCTCGCAGAGGAGAGGGGCACCTAGCGGGTAAGCGAAAACCACTCGGCGCCCCTCTCTCTCCTCCGCCACAAAAACAAAAAAACGCGCGGGGCGGCAAAGTGCCGCCCCTTCAAAAGTGCCGCCTGGGGCAATTGCCCCACTCAGCTCCATTGTAGGGCCGGCCCTGGGTGGCGCACCTTACTTTTCATTTGAACTTCCAACGATTAGGAGAAAATTGAGCCTTTAACAAAAGTTGATGCCTTCTTGGTTAATGTAGCTTTTGAGATCTCAACGGTCGCTCCGTCAGATAATACAAACACATATAAAAAGACTAATGCTACAGTTTCCTAGCCACCAAAAATGTTTCCATAGTGAAAGTTCAGGTTTTCACAATCATCACACATTAATAAAACATAAGAGTTCTGCACCCTCCACTATGAAAAACTCCATATTTACTTTTCTTATAATATTCCAGGTAATTCAAATCGTGGCTCCCATAAGTACGCACCTTGTAAGAGTAATATGTAATTTATTACAACTGAAGAGGTACTGAACACCCATAATGTAAGCAGCAATAACTCTTAAACTTAAAACTTAACTTTCTCGCAGAATACTCGGCCGTGGAATGCAGCGCCTTTGGCATTCTTTGTGCGTTTGTTTTTAAGTGTCTTCTATTGAAATCTCTACAACGATATCACATATCCAGGTGACACGGGAATCTAAATGTAAAAGTATCTTCTAATATTCCGAGGTCGCACTTACCCAGAGCCCTCCAGTAACAGCTGAAATGTAATACTATTGGGAAGGTTCACTGCAGGAATGGAAGAAGTTTATAACCTTTGTGCAAATAATTATACTTTTCTCTTCCTTTTGTTATCCGAACCTGGATTTAATGAAATGGGTTGCTCAACGATATTGAGAAATAGTTTAAAGATCTGTAGTCTTAGGATGGGGTAAACAGAAATGTATAAGGTTGCACTGTAATTAAATACATTCTACGGTGCTTGAACTCTCACGTCAGGTAATTAGGAATAAATAAATACTGTAGGTGGTAGAAGAAAAACAATCACGTCTTCTAATGTTCTTTACAGTCACTTAAAAAGAACCCCATAAAATGTCGCAATTTTTAAAGGACAAATAAATAAAATGGAAGGATAGGAGAAAACGGGAGAGGAAAGAACATCAACGTTTGGTGGGTAAGTGGAACAGCCTTGCAGCAGTAGTGGTAGAGGTTAATGCATTGAGGGAATTTTAACATGCACAGGGTATGCAAGTGGCTATGCTGAATCTAAGAAGAGATCGAGGACTGATTAGGATTTGCGTCTTTACAGCAGGGAAAATGGGCAGACTAGACAAGGAGAATGATTCTTATCTGCCGTCATATTCTGTTTCGATAACGTGAGACAAGCGGACAGAGTAGGAGAGGGAGGAACCGGAATAGAAAGGGCCTAAAAGGATTTCGGGTATAGCCAGAGGAGAAGGAGGAAAGAACTCACAAAGGATGAGAGGAGAAATGAAATGGATTTGGGGCTGAACGGGACAAGGGAGAAGATTGAGTAATGAATGAGAAAGACAAGGTGGGGAAATGTGACCATCGTTAAGGAAGAGATAGCTGAAGACGTAAGAGGGTTACTAAAACAGACCGATATTAAAAAGGTCCAAATGTTCCTAAGAACTAGATGCTTTCTAATGGTGCCCCCAGTAAGTTTAAACACGCTATTCGTGTATTCTGATCCATTTGCCACCAAAATGGGTAGCATTCTTTTTCCGTGTGGGTGACAGTTATACTTTAAAATGAATTATGAAGTCTTCATAACCAAAGGCACAATTTCTTGAGATTTTTGGTTAGTGGTTCCAGTACAGTACATGAGAAGATCCTGCACTTAGCTGCTAATGAGATGTAAACGTGACCCTGTACAACACAAGATCTGTGAAGAATTATTGGAAGATGTCTCATTTTACACAACAGGTGGAACTGAATTTGTCTTCTTACTAACGATCCACTTTACTAAATGGTTTGAACAGAACTAAAGGCTGCCTAAAGGTAAAATGCCACAGAGGTCATCCTTGGCCATCAATTTCTCCATAAATCAATGCAAATGCTTTTGTTTTCTATATAGTCATTATGTTTTGACACAAACCCTTTATTTTTGGCTTGGCCCACACTCTGGATACACGGTGTAATCACTCATCCTAAATCTTATGAATGACATAGCCGTGGCAGGGTTCTTGGGTCCTCTGTGTTATAGTTCCCTTACCATCAGTTCCTTGTCATATGCTGGCAACTCACTTAGTGATTTATCGCAAGTACAATTAGACTAGCTGAAGAATGTGGATTAAAATATGTTGATTAAATGGATATGATTTATTGCCTTGAATAAGTTCCAGAAAGTTAAGTCTATAGAAGAGCCTCCCACACTGTGTCTAAAAGACAAGCTTTGTTTCACTTCTTTATCTCCCTTTTGCATTCACCGTTAAAAAAAGATTTGTTCCAAAAAAACATACATTTATCATTGATGTTGTGAAGACTGAAGAAAGAATTAACCAGAGTTCAGGGAAAGAGTAAAATTCAGATCAACTCAGCTCATCCGGAATGCTATTCAGCAGTTACAGTTCACTTCTGAAACCTTGTGAGTTCTGTTGAGCCGTCTCTTCATCAAATCCATCAGGGTCGGTTGTTAACACTAAATTCGGCAAACTCCTTGGCAGCAACCTCAGTAGATCCAAGTTCCTGGTTCGCAACTCATCATAGACTTATCACTAAATTTCAAGGTAAAGATACCAAAATATCTGCCATAGTTCAACCGTGGAACGTGGAATTCAAAATTTTTCTCCTGTAGGATGGTGATTTGATATCTATCTATCTATCTATCGATCGATCGATAGATAGATAGATATACATATATATATATATATATATATATATATATATGACTACAAGTGCATATGGTTTACTAGGTTGCAAATCATTAGATTCTATAACTATATTCTAGAACTATGATGACTAGTTATCAAGCCCAATATTGCTCTGTACCCTAGAGTTTGCATAGTATGCTTTCATCAAGGTCTTTTTTATATAAAAAACATTTACGGACAACATAAATTAATGTCATTTTTGCGCACTGAGAATGAAACTGGACGGGGAGGGTTTCTGCCCACAGCTGAATGTAGTAAATGTCAGTAAAATGCAATAAGTCATACCAAAAACTATCTGGAAGAGTGATTAGTGGGTCATAGAACCGTTAATAAGTGCCTGTCAATGGGAAATATTATGTTCTCTCCCTCCTGTAACCTTGGTATCTCTTCACTGTTTCTCCAGACACACTCCACAGCTTCGTTGGCAATAAACACACTGCTATGTGCTGACAAATGAATAAATTCTTACCGTGCTCCAGCATCTTCAGCGGAAACCAGAAGAGAATGAGGGAATGGACTAAGGCGTTGATGCAGTGACCCCAAAAAACCTAGGAGAAAGAAAAAGCGCAAGCAAGTCACATAGCTGACTCTCAGCACCTATCTGAAGTGGTCAGGTGCTTCATATTCATTTGTTCCCAGCTGCCGGGTATGAAATAAATTGAATTATGGTAGATAAATAATGCTTCCTCCCAGCAGAAGTGGTAGAGGCTAACAGTGAGTGCATTCATTAGTTAAAAACAGGTTAAAAACAGGTAGACTAGATGGGCCGAATGGTTCTTATCTGCTTCCAAACTCTTGTTTCCATATTTCATTCTTATATTTCCCTTCTAGCACGTTACACAAAGCTGGGAATATGACATCGAAGTGCATGCCTGGAAGTGTTTGGAGGTAGACCTGTAGTGTAGGATGTTAAGCTCTGGCTATTCTTATTATTTACTGTTCATTTAATTCCTTATTTAAGTCCCTATTACAATATTTCAGTAAATAGGTGTCCGGCAGCTCTCTGTAAGATGGCGTTCTGCTGTAGAAGAGGTATGTGAATGAGTATTTTGGGAAAGTAAATGAGTGAGTGTTCAAGCTATATGCAGGTATGCATTGAAAGCAAGCATGTAAAAAATAAATCCCTTGTGGCTGTTCTTTTTGAAAGGTAGCCAGCTGGCCTCTGCACAAAGGAAGACATAAGTCAGATTTATTCACTGGAAAGGAGACGCTAATATGAGATAATGCATCTTAAAGGTGAAATCTAATTTCTCAAATCAGTACCCTGAGAGGAAGGTGCAGGTTTAAATTTCTCCCCAGGAGTGGAACAATATGCGTTTTTGTCTTTCTGATGGGGCTATATGTTCTAAGAACAACCGCGCTCATATCCGGGGAACGTAAACCGGCGAGCTTCCGGAATCCTACACGTAAATACTTCAGTATACTTAATAAGCATTTGTAAAGGGGTTTGCAGCAAATAACCAATTCTTATAAACTCCTTATAAAATCCTTCTTGTCTGTATGGCAGTGATCGCTGTATCTCAAAGGCACTTTTCACTTAGACATGTACTCTCTAGTATGTTAAGGAAAAAAGGGTAAAAAAAACCCCATATTAACGCGTAAGAATATTTTACAATTCCAATGGCAGCAAATTATCAATGCCTGCTGTTCATACCTGGGAACCCCTAGGGTAGGCTACCATATCCTTGAGGGTGGGGTAGCCAAGGACTAGGGCAGGGCTAGTCCCATATAGCATTAAATGAGTTGGGAGTGGCAGTGACTAAACACAGCTCCCCTGCCCCTAAGAAAGAGAAGAGTGACCCAGAGACCCAGGGAAGCAGCACTTCACCCGGAGACTCAAACCTGAAGATTTCACAGATATGCCGCTTTTATGTCACATAACAATTTTCAGGCAAAAATTAATTAAAATTAGACATGGATGCTGGCCAAGTCTTCGTGTTCGTCTTTGTGGGGAAAAGAATCTTTGTTTTTTGTCGTTTTCTTGCTGCTTTCTAGCAGTTAGCAGCAGCTTTGGCGCCAGGAGTTAAAGGTCGGTAAGAGACACTCTTTTGGTTGGCCGCAGGGGGCAACACTGGCATCAACCAATGAAGGCCAGCTGCTCTTCATTGAGTGATGCCTGATGAGCCCCCTGCCAGCGACCACTTGAGTCGCTCTTACGGACCTTTAACTCCTGCTATACTACGAAGATTAATATTCAGCTAGCTGGGGTTATTTGTGATATATCAAGACTGTAAAACAAAGGATGTACTAAAAACCACCAACTGGTACATTGAAACTATTGTGGTTATATGTCAAAGAATTTTAATTTGCATTGAATAATTATGTCATCCTACATGTGTTTGCTATAAAATATTTGTCATATAAATAATATTTCTCCAAAAGCTGGATGTTAAGTATATGTGAAAGCAATAAAATATTAACAAGGGAAAGGGGGAAAACATGATATTTCTTAATAAATACCTAGCTAATTCTGGCCACTGCCTTTGTACAGGAACCTTCCCCAGAGGCTCTCACGTCGGCTGGAGTAATATTCTGTCTGTTCCCAGCTGAACTTTTATCCCAGATCACAAAAGGCATTACCTGCCACCAAATATTTAACACCCCTCCTCTGCTTTAGGAGAACAGACATACATAGACCCCATGAGAATATTACATTTCTAACTGTAATATTTTTGTTCATTAAACCTTTAAACGCTGAATGTTGCTGTAATACAACATATATATTCTGCCATAGAACTTCTCTTGGGTTAATGATCCATAACTAAACTCCTTCCCCAGCTTTGATCTGGATAGTTGTGATAAATACAAGGACTTATATAATTTAAAAGAATATAATAAGTGTTCCTCTCCATTCCTAGCATGAAAATGACCACCAAGCTAAGGTTTTTATGGTAACACTTAACATATTGGTGATACGCAAGATAATTGGCTAATGACATGCTAATTTGAAAAAAATTTCAACGTTCTGTGATGTTAATGGGTCCTGAGGACTAAATTGGAGTAGGCCTATTAAATATCAAAGACCACCCACCCCTACGCCTAAACATGCATTAAAAATAAAGCCATTAATACTAGGGCTACCAGTGCGTTCTGCTTATAGCACTTGGGGTCCTTCTCAATTATATCAATTATATCAATAATTGTTAAATGTATGTTTTCTCACTGCTAGATTCCCTATCATCCAATGCAGAGATATTTGTCTGGTGACACATTCTATTTTTCAACGTTAATAATTGCTATTAATTACAATCTCCTTTAATTATCCTTTCCCAGCCCAGGCAGGGTTCGCAGGATTTGACGGGAGTCGTTACTCACAGAATTTGCCAGGGTCCATGATACTGCCCGGCCCGGAAAGGGACCAAATTAAGCCCTCATCCATGTACTGTAACTTTAGCTTGAATTAAAAAACAGAGCCTGAAATCAGCCCAGTCCCATAATGTGTGTTGTAGCCCATGTAGCGTCAACGTGGCCAAGAGTGCAAGACAATAGCCCAGATTCCCTTGTGGCTAATGACCAGGAATGGTACCGGCAGAACAATACTAGCTGGATGTGCTCAGGTTTCCTAAGCCGGCCAGTACTGCAAGTTATACGTATCTAGCTAGAAGGGGTCTACAAGAAGCTATCATTAACTCCATGGCCTCTTCAAAGCTTCCAGCATCAAATGTACCAAAGTGTTGCAAATCCTTTAATTTGTTGTAGAGGGCTTCATCTTATTCAATTGCAATTTGATTCACACAAGAAGGATTTAAAAGTCTTTTACCCTTTAAGTGCCAGAGGGAGATTCACACGTCGAAGGATTAAGGCACAAAACATAAACAAGTAGAAATTCCAGACCTTGCCAAGTATACAAAACAGTGGGATTAAGATCTGGTGCAAAGGTGCAGGTGTAATTTGCTAAGTGTTTATCTTATGGTGACTTTCAGTTCCATTCAGACTTACTCTTGTGTTAAATCCGTCAGCGTTCTGAGTGATTTTGTAGAGTTGAGGAAATCTTATCATGCTGTCCTGGCTACACGAACGTTCACAGATTCCCAACATGAAAGGAGGTAAAGCAGTAAAAATCTGTAAAGAAGACAAGAAGGGAAATCACTTCACCAATCATTACTGTAATTACACCAGTTGAGTATTACGTTCACCCCACCTGTGCAGCGCGTATCACTAAGCCTCACTTACATCCCAAAAAAATGGCTTCTTCATTTCCTGAACTCTCAAGTAGACTGCTGCTTGAACCACAGACTGCTTTTATATGACGGAAAACCTCTGCTTCACGTAATACTACATGGTGGGCCTGTGCACACATCTCAAAGCTTAAGACACATATGCACTTGTACTCGATACTTGACACGAGACCATCGTTCATTAGACTAGATTTCAAAGCTCTCTTGCAAGCCTCTTGCTGAAGAATACTGTACTGACATCCAAAGATTGTTAGACATGTTATAGCCCAATGCGTTTAAGCACTAAGTTTATGGCACATGGCGTGGCTGGTTCATATTTGATTTCACCACGGTAGGATTAGTAAGTGGTGAAATGTGGAGACAATAAACTCCTATAGCAACTCATCACTTAAAATCGAGACAATACAGCAGCGCTCCCGACCCCAGCCCTAATAATACTGGAGCAATACAAGATGTAGAGATGTATTATGCCCTGGTGGGGCTATCCATAAAACCAGGATCACCTGGAAAGATAAAACTGCATTATAGAACGAAACCGAGGTTATCACATTCAGTTACTAATGTTTCTAAGGAAGACCACGGAGGAAAGATAGAATGAACCACTTAAGTTTGACAGGATAATTGTTTCCAATAACCAGGGAAAGATTCCAAGGATGGCATTGCTTGTGAAAACATCCCGCTGTGATGGGCCAAACCCTGAGGTCCGTGTTACTGCCCCCGTTCTGCTTGCTAACAATGCTATTCCTAGCAACACATGTAATGGTGGCCGTTATTTACTACTAGTCTATATTATCCCTCTGTCAAGCTTAAGTTATTTTGAAGGTTATAAATTCTTCACTATATATTGGAAGAACATATCTTGGTGTGTGCCTGTATAAATCAATGATCTGTGTCTATTTATCTTGGCTCCTTTACGCCAAGACTTGCTGATTGCAATGGATTTTAAGTGCATAAGTGCAATAAAGGCTTGGTGATATGTTTTTATGTAAATATGTTCAGTATTTATGTTGTATTTTTCTGGGCTTGGTTTTCTAACTTTTGGCAATAGATTTAAGCTCACGAACACATGAAGCTATTATATGTTATGGATAATGTCAGTAATGTGTGTTCATATGGAATATGTCAGAAGTACCTACTGAGAATCTGGCTGTTGACAATGTTGAAAAAAGCTCATAGCAAGTCAAATTTATCATTATATGTTGAAAGATAAAACTCAGGTTTAATATGCAAATATAAAAAAGTCTGTGCGTGAAGCTCACTTACGCTGCTCATCACACGCTACCTAATACCATCCAAAATTCTAGTTGGGCAAACAGGGACACTTTTGTCTTCGGGTGTGTGGCTAGTGGTGTGGCTAGGGAGCAGGGCTTTACTGGAACATTTTATGTGATTTTGTGATCTATTAATAGCTATTTATGGAACTCAGTCATTTAACAGAATAATATATTTCAGTGAAACAGCCTAAGTTATCAACACATTTTCTGCTGTTTTCGTACACACCTTGGGAATTTTGGGTCTGTAGAACGCTGTGATACACTCAGAACTCCCAAACATTCTCAGCTCTTAGAAAAAAAAGATACCAGGGGAGTAAAGTAAGGGACAGAGGTATCTGGGTTCCGAAGTGGGACTGCTAGGCAGGGGGTATGTATTCTGACTGAAGTTAAAGTATTTATTGTGGTTACTTGGTGGTGTATCGACGTGGGACACAAGTAATAAGGGGTGAAACGCTACAATAAAGCCATGCTGTGACTGTGCTGCAAGTAACAAAGGGCCCGCACTCTTCCACCCGGAGACCTAAATGGGCACAAAATAGATGAGAATAAAATCCCTGGGGTGATATAATTTCATATGGCCTGAGACTAGGCCAAGCTAGAGAGCAAGGTGTAAGAGATCTGTTCTCTGGAAGCCATATGGCAGTAGATCACCAAGGAGCATGTCACTGGACTAACCCCTGCTTCAATAGTCAATTATTATGCTAAAGTGGATGAAAGGGTCAGCTTTCTTAGCACGTATATCACAATAGATTAAAATGCCACATTTCATATGGAAAATATACTTAGAAACTATATATGATATATAAACTTTAATCAATATAGTTTCAAAAATGGCTATTTTCTGTGTTAACACCACATATGGCAGCTCTAAATATATTTAACATAAAAAGAAACTCTCTCCCATGACGAGAAGGGGAATAAAGATTATTTCCCTGCAAAATCAATGCAAAAGTTGCAAAAGTTTTAAAAGTGGTCTTTTTACCAAGACAATCTTCAGAATAGCCCTGTCGACTGGTTCTTTCCACTGGTTGCTATGTTAATCAGATTTTCATATATAACCCCCCGATGTATCCAGCTGATTTCCCTCTTCCTGACAGGTTCATTGCCTCCCCATGGCTTCTTTTTTTCGGGCATATGTGGGGCTAATCCTGTCCCTATGTGTGGGTAGCCCTGCCCTGTGCACGGATAGCCCCAAGCCTTCACGAAGCCTATACCCTAGAACAGGGGTAGGCAACCTTCGGCACTCCAGATGTTATGAACTACGTTTCCCTTGATGCTTTGCAAGCATTATGACTGTAAGAGCATTATGGGAGATGTAGTCCACAACACCTGGAGTGCCGAAGGTTGCCTACCCCTGCCCTAGAAGAATGTCTTAGCAGTCTTTACACCCACAGCTCCCATATTCAACAAAGTGTCGCAGCAGGTTATACCTTCCAAAAACATATATATATATATAAGATATAGCCATGTTTGATTTCCTGTTGAAAAATGCATTTTAAGACACCAGTCTGTTTTATTGACACCAGGAAGTAACTTGATTAATGGAAAATGTGGTTTTATAGTGAATTTAGTTGTCAACAACGGTTTTAAATAGAGGGAATATGTTGCACCAGAACAAAATGTTTTCTCAAAATAAAGTTGAACTTAACAAGAAGGCTTGCAAGTTGCCGTATGTTGATAATTGACTATGATAAACCTAGCAGACATAAACAAAGAACGGAATTCTCGGCACTTTTTACGTGTAATCAAAAACCAAAATGACTCACTTACCACATTGTACAAACCAATGCACCACCGCTCAAACAAAATTTGTCCAGAAAATCCATTAACAAATGCAAACCAAAGCTGAAACATAAGACAGAAAGGCAAAATATTACATTTTGATATTTCGCTAAATGTTTCCATATATATTGAAAAGAGATGGATGGAATGTAAGACCACCGGCTGAACACAGCTGGGTAATGTTCCTACAGACTTAATTACCAATGTTGTTTCAAAGCTGTTCAGTTCACATCAAACCACGACGGTAGAGATCTTTACCTGAAATTCATTTTTTTTTTTTTGCAAAATACTATTTCTTTCTCTAGCCGTGAACGTTACCTCCATCAGCATAAAGCAGTGTTATTTTGTATATATATATATATATGTTAACCATCTCGCTAAAACATTAATAAACTGCACAGAAAGAGTTAACACAGTAGTAACAAAGCACTGTACAAGGTCATTTATTTTACAAATACAAAAATTTCAAATACAAGCAGTATACAAATGAACAGTTTCCAACCATTTATTAAATGTATTCATGGGAGACCTCGCTGTCACACTTGCTTCTTTTTTTAACCCCTTAATGACAAAGCCCGATACATGTACGGGCTCAAAATGCATTGTTTTCAATGGGTTTAGGGACCGCCCATTGTACTTAAGGGGTTAATAAGTATACTTTAAGATGGGGAGGGGGTACTTTCATTAATAAATATATTTTAAATATGGACGGTTGGTGTCTTACCAGGTCCTCTACAGCAGAACGCTGTACCTTGTTAATGGACCTTCGTACAGCTCAACCATCACCTTTGGTGGTCCTCCTATTACAGCAAAATCACCAACTTTACTTGTATACTCTATTTATTTAATTGTATTTATTTCTCACAGAAAAAAAAATGCTTCCTTTACTCTATACTTGCCAGTGAAATATATTTATATCCTCCAGGCCGGTATGACATTACTCTACCCATTATTTTTAAGACATGCGGTTAAGAGAGAGTTTGCATTTTTCTTAGTTGCATTCTACAAGTTGGTTCACATTACTGATATTTTTTGGTTCATCTTTAATGATTGCCACAGGAAATGTGATTTAATTGCTAATGCTTATTATTACCTGATGATTTATATCGGGCATTCACAGATATACTTTCATCACTAATTCCATACATGACTTCAGATGGCGCTTTCGGTAAAGCGGCTTGCAGGTTGTCATTGAATTCCCAAAGCATCTCCTCCATCCCCTACACAGCCTTATTAAGCTATGACTCAGTTCTTTTCTTATCTCATAAACTCTTTGCTCAGCAGAACTTCTTAGGCATTTCTACGGCATTTCCATGGGAAGGTCAGTTTAGGTCTCGGATAGTCAGCCCCTCAGGATTTATTATAACGGAAAAGTGAACCACTAGCTTCCTTAACAAGTGTTTGCCCCTTAGTAGATGGGAAAAAATAGGTTTTTATTCTCCTTGGGTATTTCAACTCGATGAAGAAGGAAAAAAAAATGTTCAAAACATTTTGACAATGTTGGCAGTCAGTGAAAGCAGTGTGACTGGTAATTAGAGAGACTAAGGCCCCATGGACTTGCAACGTCTGTCTTCTCTGTAACAGCTGGGTCCTGTACTATGTGCTGCATAATCCTGCCGGAGCAGCAGTTTAATGATCTCTCAGCCTGCAATGCAAATCATTCATACCATGAGAGATGCCTTTTTTCAATAGCTCCCTAGATTTTAAAAGGAGTATTTATGATGATTTGCGATACCATCGCTCGGTGACTATGAAATGACCACAAAGACTTTTCTCTCTAAAGATCCCATTCAGTAATTCAGAGAGGCATCAGCTTGTGGCACCCATTAAACCTAGTTGGTGGTAAAGGAAGGAACATTACATATGTAGATAGCACATTGCATTGTATAATAATATTGACACTCTGCTACATACAGTCTAGAGCGTCTACATTAGCCAGAACCCAACCTTGCCTAGCCAGTTCTTTAATGGATAAAGCAACAGTTCTGAAGCCTCCTGGCAATAAGCATGTTTGATTTATTTTGTAGCCCTGTATATTAATTAACATGCTATATATAAAATACATTTTAGAAGGCTTGTGTAAAAGTCATGTCACAAATGGATTTGGTTTTACATCCTCAAGAATAAGGTTTTACATATTCTTTTTTACTTCACTTGAGTACATATGATGACTGAGAGGTTGCTTTAAATTTACGTGATGCCCCGTTTGCAGATGATGGGTTTTTGGGGTAAACACGGGAATACAAGTCCTTAATCTCAAATGCAATAATTGCTTTGGGGGCTCTCTGGGACACTGAAATATCCATTTTTGAGGAGTAACCAAACTCATGTGACTGCACATCTTGGTAAATAATAGTCGTTAAAAAAAAAAAAAACTATTAATGGATCAAAGAGTACGGAAGAATTTGATTCCGAAATCTAAGTTCCAACCGCTTTGAAAATAAATGTCTCCCATTAGTGCAGTGGTGCTGGTGACCAGATATAATTCTATGTATTATAATATTTAGTCTACTCACTCAGCAAGCTCTCATCAGACTCTTTGGGCATCTACAGGTATAGTAATTCAATGCAGTTTGCAAGGGTCTTCTTATGAAGATATAACTGAAGCTCCATAAAATCAGCGGTCCAACATGGTTTGTCATTTATTGGACTCTATCACCCCTACAATAACCTCATGTGGATTCAAGGATCTGTTAATATTAGCATATGGGGATCACCTGGTGTGATCAAGTCATGGATTGATCCTTATCTCATATCAAGGAAATAACCTGTACTGTTAAACTTAATACTAATCGTGATATTTCATGATGTAGGAGGGAGATCACGATTCATCTTCACTCCACAGCTGACCCACTGGAACTATGAAAATAACTCAATACAATTTCACGAGATCCATGTCAGGCTAAGAGGTAAACAGTGCCACATTTTTGGTGCCACATTTCACATCTGGTGGGAGATTGATGTAGCCCTGACCTCTAACTTGGTAGTTTTTAATTGAAGATAGACTATTTTATATGGCAAGTACACTCAGTTACCAAGATGAGTTGACTAAAGTGGGAGTTTTCATGAACGTTTCAGCTCACTAATATCAACCCTAAAGAACTACTACAAGAAGGTCTCAGATATTCTATATCTATAGATACTGCATAAATAACAAAGAAGAGTTCCGTAAACGATGTTCAACTCTACAGCAGACTCGTAGTTTAAAACCCGTATTTAATGATCACTTTGGTTATGATATGATAATCTTGACCAAGTAGTCCAAAGACAACAGTCATGTGTGAAACTCGTTAAGTAAATGTAGCCTCCACTTCATCCAACACACGCAAAGTTGGGAAAATAATTGAACTTTATGAGCTGAGAAAAACAGGTAATAAAAGCAGCGTTTCATAACATGCTTCTTTAAATATCACAGAAGACAAAGAAGGTACAACATACTTTATCCTGACTGGTCACAGGCACACATTTATATGAGAAGTCCCAATGCCAGAACATTTTATAGTGGAAAGTGAAGTGTTTGAAGGTATTCCTTCTTATATGGGCCCAACAGCTCCCCATTCTGGTTTCAATTACCAATGATGAAATTTAAAAAAAAAAAATGTCACAAAAAGCAATAACCTATTCAAAAACCGTATACAATATGAACTATATTTTTACCAGGGTTAAATAAAACAATCTCTACATGTATTGAAGGTTACCTATGTGAGAGATGAGGGTCTACTTCTCTCTTATTTATTTGGGACATAAACCATTAATTTTTAAGACAATTAAGACAAAAATATTAGGCTGCTGATGGTGCAGTACAAACGAAATCTGAGCAAGTCTAGGCCCATCTTGGACATAGAATTCTATCCCCTAGCAGTGAGCTTTCTCAAGTCTATCACTTTTTATGAAAGCATAGGAAAATATATATTCCTATACTATCATGAGCATCACGGGAAGAATGCTAGCATAAGCCTTCTGTCTAGCCAGTCCATAACAGCAAGAGTCTAATTCTGTCTGCTCTATTATCTCAGCATGGGTTCAAATAACTTTGGTTTTCTCCCCGATTACCCAAGCTAGGGCTCTGAATAGGATCTTGTGAGTCTGACAGGAGGCATAATCTATGTTCTGGTAAATGACTAATATATTACTCCATATACTGGTCAAGAATATGACCTTATTATTAAATCATTCATTAATCTCCTTGGTATGGAATACATGCTAAATTACGAGCATGTCCCTTTTTCTCTCAAAGTAGTAAGATTAAAATTTACACAAAGAACCATTATATTTTTTTCCAATCGATCTACTTGAAAATATTCCTAGATCCATAGTTCAGTATTATTGAACATTGTGCCATATCTCTAGTTGGAAGCAGGATTCTTTTTCAGTAGGCTCAAATTAAATGTTATTTGGTTGTCTTTTTTGATACATACTTTTTAATTTATTCCTGTTCCATTTCTAGATGCTTGAATCATATATGTGTATATATATATATATATATATATATATAGATATATATATGTATATACTTAACAGTTCTGAGTATCAGATTTCAAAATGTGAACCTGGTGGTCATCCCCTCCCAATAGGGCTTAACTACCAATGGATAATTGTCCAAAATGCTGTTAAATCAATAGGGCTTTACCTCATTCACATGAATTGAAAGTCTTCTATGGCTTTTAGGATTGACATACAGGCAGACATGTGTATATATAATACATGATTAATTAAGTGTTACGTTCAGAGAGTACACTTTAATTCCTGGGAAACTATGCTTTTTTTCTGGTGTTCATGTTAACTAAATGCGGTAATTGGTCTAGTTTTAGATGGTAACGTTTCTTCCATGGACTAAAGTCTCCGTAGTCTGCTTGTGTAGAATGTAACCACATGTTAAACTGAATTAAATTGAGCCTGATAGACAGTAGAGCTCTTAAAATATTGCCCTGAAGTTTTAATTAAAAGAGGGTCAAATCCCAAAATCTGCATGACTGCATTGCCACTAGCAAACGCAGTTTATGGTAAACTCGCTTAGGACCACGTTTATGAACCCAAGTGTAACAGCTGCAGGCTATGAGGCTGCAGATGGCAATGGTTTCATTTAAATATTTTAATGACATACACCCGTTAATTTGTTCTTGGGGGAAAAGCGATTTTTAATCCCTTTTTGAATTTCGGAATTAAGGAGGTCAGAAGTGTCTCGCTGGCACCTTAAGTGATCCAGATGTAACTGTGGATTGAAATAAATAATGATATCATTACTGGCTCCATTTGCTATATTGTTGTATAGTCTTCCTACAGAATGACTACATGTAATGCAGTCAATATGAGAACATACAGCTGAATTATCACAACCGAAGTTGGGAGCTGTCAAAGCAAGCAGATGTATGCTGAAATCCGCGTTAAGTGCTCAGGCAGTATATATTAAATAGCTTACCTATTCCTTTTACAATAAAATGATTTGCTTTTAGAGACTAAAGGCAAAAGAAAGTTAAAGAGACCTATAATATATGAGTTTATTTACTACAGCAGGAGTTGGCGGGAGAATTGTGGTTTCAGCTCTCTGAATTCTCTATACATTATAAAAAGGCCAAAGCTGGCAAATTTCAACCGGCCCCAAGTAATACATTGTTCAATTGGTGCCGATAAAAAAAGACAGATAAAATATGGATCCTGGCAGCAAAAATCCTTACACTGTATGCATTAGATTGGAAACGTGAATTAAGCAGGAAAGCTTTAAAGTCGGCACTGTGAAAAAAAATTGTAACTCACAGAGAATTCAAAGTATGATTGGGTTCAATTAGGCTGAAAATTTCCCCAGAGGCACCTGTGGTCACCACTTATGTCACTCTTCTTAGACTGGTCAACAGGTGGTTTTTGACAGACACATCAACATTCATTCACATAGCAAAAATCTAAAATGCGGTCACATAGTTCTTGCGCATATCATCTTGTCACTCAAACACGGTCTACATTACAAAGTCATAAGTCTCCAGCACCCAAGGCTTGACCTTTGCTCAGACCTTTCAGTTGGTACATGCACGGCACTGCTAATTGTAAAATGAATGCTGAATGGAATATTTTGACACATTTCTCCTCTTCACTTGTAAAGTTCTACTCTATTCCTGGTTACAGCTATAAATTCTGTGACTCTGGGGAGCCTCTAGCCTCGCAGAATGCCTTCCACACAACAGATAACATGATGCTACCCAAAAGTTTCACATTTCTTGCCTGTGCACAACTCGTTAGTTAAGGAGATTGAATGTATCTAAATCTGGATTGTTGGCAAGGGGGTTCTAAATGTTATGAGCTATGTGAAAGAAAAAAAGATTTAGGGGGTCATTTTTATACCCCAGCTATTGATTTGCCAGCAAACAAACCAAGAAGCACAACACTTAACTTGTCTGAAACTACATTGCACTATAATAATATAACATTAAGATAAATTATAACATACCTGTGTAAATGGGTTTTTCCCTCTATCATTTGATAGAGGGCATTGGGGATATTGCTTAACCCGCTCAGTTACAACCAGACGATATAAATCTCGTGCTTTAAGCAGGTCCACTTATTAGGATTTTGATCTTTTTACTGAGGGTCATTTCTGTGCTTAATTTTAACTTTCATGAATTTACACTTCGAGCGCTCACGTCCACACATATCTATCAAGGAGAGGCTGCCGGTCAAGCTGTACACGTGTTCACTCTTCTTCAGTATTTATTTTTTGGACGGTTGTAGTTCTGGTTGAGTTTCCCCAGCTTATCTGAAAGGAGGTGCATGAACTGCAGTATAACTAGCTTGTTCCCGTCCATGTTGGACCCTTGTGTGAGGACCCTTCACACTTACCCGGAATCGGCATACAGTGATGACAGCAACCATTCTTTCCAGGGCACATAAATACACATACTCCTACCCGGCATTACATAGGACGAGTAAACTACTACTGGGGGGCACTATACATGTGCTAATCCCTAACACGTGAGATCACGTGTCCCGAAACAAATCGTCAATATGCACACACAATATGCTAAGTAAGCTGGGCCTAGCATCTGGCTCAGGCTTGGCTCATGCCTATATTGCAACTGCACTTGTAAGGCCTTTAAAGAGCCCCTTGAGTTATAGAGCATGATGAGAGTGAACTAATGTGAACCAATGAACTATTTCTTGATTAATGAATAATGATAACTTTTTATGAATGATAATAAACACATTTTAATGAAACAAATCAAAACCCAGGCTGTTATGAATAAATAAGTTGTATATTCTAAAACAACTGACTTGCGTTGCATTAAAACTGCTGGTTTCTTCAAAAAGCAAATTAATATTTTATAAAATACAACTGTAACAACTGTAAGCACCTACAATATCATTGTTTATTTCCCTTTTGGGTCACGTATGCGCCATTTCATGGTAAAATACCTTACGTTTGCTATGCACGTTCTGACAGAGAAATGGTAGCTTCACAAACATAATATAAAAGGATGTATCAATTTCTCCATCTTCGTGAAGTATTTCCTCTCGATTCTCTGGCTCGTTACGTCTGCCAAGTATAAGGGGGTCATAAAGCTGACTTACAGTCTGCACCAGATGTGGGACACTGAATGAACAAGTGTTTCGAATCTTAAACAAGCATCAGCAGAACTATCAACAAAAACCTTCCTTTTGCTGATCCGGAGGCCTCTCCGCTCCCAGCAACCCGGCCGTATGTATCAAAGTAACGCTACAGCTACGCTTCAGTTTTACCCCAAAACTATAAATATTATTTTTAAGAATTCTCTGGCAGTTTTTATAAGATTTTTAATGATTTGCACTTAACATTTCCTGCCTTTTATGCTGTGCAAATTACATTTCCCAGCATGCACCTGGCCTACAATCGTAATCACCTATAATGTCATCTCATGGCATATAATTTGATGTAACACCTCGGCCACTATATTTCCTTTTTGATTCATTTTAGAATTTTTGTTTAACTCTAGAAACATTTTATCTCCTGTCTCCCACCCTTTATGGTTTGAAGTCTACTTTAGTGACCCCCCTGTAAGACACAGTCTGTGTATACTCATGGGGTTGACAAACTCCAAAGAATGACAAGGAATTACTTCCCGGCTTCTAGCAGAGCTGGCCTCACCATATGGGAACATGGCAGCATTTCCAATGGGGGACATCATAAAAAACGGAGAAGCAGTCTATGCCTGTGCTAGTGTAGACCTCCAAAGCAGTGATGCCTCATGCTGTGAAGTCACACTGTTACTCTGGACTGGGCTATGATGTAATAGCCTGGCACACTAACATAGCCTGGTGTTATAAACACTGAGATTGTATCACCTTCTGGATCTTTCTATATATATATATATGTGTTGCCACATAATTAAAAATCCTCATATGTGCTAATTTTTTATGAACCGAGTTAAAACCATGTACAACTGCTCAGTTATATGACAACTACAGCATTCCCCGTTCAATGTTTCCAAAGCAGAACTACTAATTGAAGTTCTTCTACAACTAGAAAATAGTTGGGGCTGTTTGAATCTCTTGGGTTTTTCATTACCTCTTATTCATGTTCTCTCACACTCATTCTCTTTCACATTCTCTCATGCTTTCGCTCACTCTTCCTAACGCTTTCTCTCAATGTCTCCTAATGTCTCTGCTCTGCACACCTTCCAATGTTGGTTAGTGAGACAGTAGCCTTGTCATCGGTATTTTCCCTGCATACTCACTTACATTGGGGCAAAGCGTCACTGAAAGAACCTTTAAAGAGATGACATCTGTTTAAATAAATCAATACCAGTTGCCTTTGGGAAGCAATACAGGTACAGTGAAACATTTTAAGGTTTAGATTTCTTTCCGTAAAGCAACGGTAGCTACAGTCATCATAGATTATATTTACCAAACCACAAGAGAAAACTAGACTGTTTTGTCGAGCAATTATTAGAGACGTTTTCAAGTAAAATCACGGTAAAAATGTCAAAGCTTTAAACTTCTTTTACTGCTAGCCAGCTTCTTTCTTCATGGCCATATGTATGAAATTGGGATGTAAAAGGTTTGTTATGCATACTTTTTCAGGGATCAACGAAGTAACCTCAATTTGCTTCAGTGACCACTATCTTGTAGAAATGTAACCAATTATTTAAGTCGCATGCCCTGTAACTACTTTGTGCTGCAACATTGAGGTCTCTGAGAATTTGCACATTCATTTATATTCTCCCACCACTGGCTGTATAGGGGTAATGTGAGGGACAATGTCAATAATGTCCTCATCTTCTCCTCTTACCCCGCTAAGGGACACATAGATATGCACACATAATAATTTAATCAGAGAAATAATTACCTCAATGGAGGACCTACACAATATTAGGCAGGTGGTCATAATGTTATGGCTGATCGGTATGTATGTGTATATATATATATATATATATATATATATATATATATATATATGTATATTTATATATATATATATTATAATATATATATATATATATATAAATATAAATATATGATCCAAATGCATATAAACGAAAGTCTGTAGAAAAGAACTCAAATTTCAGATCACTTTAATTATCAGTTAATTATCCCACATAGGAATCCTTAGGGAGACATAAGAAATATAAATATAATTCTCCTGCAGGGACCCAATTCAGTTGCAGGGAATCAGTGGGGAATAAATAAAAGAAATTAGTGATCGCAGGAGAAATTAAACAATGAAAGAGAACTGGGTAAAATAACTGGGGTGGACGCAGGGAACAGAATGAGAAAAAACTTCTTATAGAAATAGTTTTGGAACCTGGTGTCGAGTATACCAAGGTTTTTCATTGTGTAATCTCTAGTTGCTTGCAATTATCCCGGGTTCGCCTCAGGCCTTAATAACAATGGTAATTGTAAGATTACATTATAACAGGTGACACCCCCATACCTGACCTTAAAAGAGGAGGAGGGGAGATGATAGTTAACCTACGCCAGGCTGGTGATGGGGCTTAATGGGGAACCATTGGTTTGCTGTCTGGTAACATTGTTGCAGTGGTAAATGTAAGGGGTGGGTGGATGAGACAAACCCATTTTACCTTATCAATGCTCTGGGTTGTCTATCTTGTGATTGCTTCTCTTTTTGTTATTTTTTAGGTAAAGAGGAATATTCCTGGCCAGTGATCTCTCTTTGGGGAGCCAAGTTGTAGAGGAGGCTGATGAGAGCTTAAAGCAAGGTGTATGTGAAGCCGGTAGGTTTATCCCTAACAGGGCCGGCCCTACAATGGAGCCGACTGGGGCACTTTGCCGCCCCAAGTGCTTTTTTTTTTTGTTGAAGCGGAGGAGAGAAAGGGCCGCCAAGTGGTTTTCGCTTACCTGGCCGCCGCCCCTCTCTCTCCTCTGAGAGCCCTCTAGCTCGGTCTCGGTGCCGGCTTGTAATGCTGAGCGCCGGAAGTGACGTCAATTTCTGGCGCTCAGCATTACAAGCCGGCACCGTGGCAGAGCAGGGAGACTCGCCGCAGGAATGTTTAAAGGTAAGTACCGGGGGGGGTAGATAATGGCGTCGGCGAAGTTTAAAATGCC
>VKOC01004238.1:0-10022 GCA_009364415.1 Spea multiplicata
ACTAGCTGTTTCTTGTGTAGCAGGAATGAAATCAATGTACGTATTTTGTTCCTTGTTATAAATAACTTGTATGCTGTGATTGATGCCATTCTATAATAATAACACTTGTTGTTTTTAACAGTCGCTTGATTTATAACTCCAGCCTCAGTGCCTTATAAACAAGGTCTTGTGAAGAAGGCGCTCCAGAGATACTGGTGAATGAGGGCAAGGCCAAGAATGTCGTCCACTGAACCGGAACCTGAACCGAAGGATAGAATTTCTTTAAAGAAGTAATGATGAAGTATTCACATTAAAACCACAGGAAAGACGTCCACTGAACCGGAACCTGAACCGAAGGATAGAATTTCTTTAAAGAAGTAATGATGAAGTATTCACATTAAAACCACAGGAAAGACTGAACTTTTAATATGCATTCTGAAACATTATTCAGTGCTTCAAAAATGCATTTGTTTCCATTGAATAAGAATTTTCCAATACTTGGCATGCAGTAAGTCTGGGTTACTGGGGTACAAAATATTCCTGATAAGCTGTGCAGGAAACCTTGGAGTATTTCCTTTTTGTATTTACATATCAATAGATACGGATTTCTCCAACAAAGTAATTCCAGGTTTAACTTTTTCCAATTACTAAACCTCTTTTGTATCATTTGAAGTAACTAAGATAAGAAACCTTGGTTTGTGAGATAACAGTCTAAGCAACGTCCGTATTCTCCTTCAGTCCTACCTTGCCATAGAAAATAAACTTAAAAAAATAGAAAAAAAGCATTTTTTTTTAAAGAATTGCGTCCAATATGTCTGGAAAATTGCTGAGGAAATATAAAGTACTAATTCTATGCTTTTTGCAAGTTAATGAGCCAACCTGGCATTCCAGATGTTGAGTGGAAGATTTATATGCATGGAGGTCAATGGGATCTAATTGCAAAGCCTTTGCTTGAAACCTGATTTACAGTGTGCGCTCTATAAATCCTGCCATAACAGGCAACTATGACACATGGGCTTTGGAGCAATAAATCTGGTACGCATTACCTTCGACAAATTAGCCCAATCTACCATGCTTTGTTAATTAGTGAAAATAACAGAGTCAGGTGACTGGATTAATAGGAGAAATAGAACCTGGGTTGATTCACTTCCGCTCCATATGGAAAATAAAAAATGTGTAATTTTTATCCAACAGGTAGAAATGTTTACGTAAGCACAAAGCCTGTCAATATGCACATAAACCATTTCACATAGTGGGAAGGAATAAAAAAGAAAGCCTAATATACTGTTTCACGGTAACGTTTTAGAATTTTTTTTTTAAAAAAATCATCGTATATCGTTTTTAAAAATCATCGTACTCAAGCATTCATACTAATACTGTTCAGTGTCTTTTTTATCCTCCGAATTCCATCAGGGTATTGGAAGACATGCAATTCATATGTTAACTAAAGAAAACCAAATACTTGCCACTCAAGATGGTTTTCTACAAATGCAGACATCGGGCTGATCTGCACCGTGTATGTGTCATTGGCAGAATATTCAAACAGACCATAGTAAGGATTGAAGAGCTCTTGCGAGAGAAGGAAGAAGAACTCCCGAGATGGGCCACTATAATCCAAACTAAAAAGAAGAAGAAAGGCATTAAACAGCAAATGATCAATTTTGATATGAAGAACATCTCACATGGTTTCACATAACATTCCATGTCATCATAATGGTCCTTAATGGCCACTGATTACATGATGGCGATCATTTTGCACTAAGGGGTTAATCTCTATATAGTACCCTAAATTTAGATCTTTTAAAGCTGGATAATTAGGTACAAAGAAGCAATTTCAGTAAGAGCTTTTCTCCCTGTTCTAACGGGGTTATGGGCAGGAACTGGACTTCCCATCTCATAGTTTTTTAAGGTCTAATGTCTCATGGGCATGCGTTAACATGATCCTTACCCTTCTTCCCCAACAAATGTTATATAAAGCTTGTTCCTTTGGAGCTCCTTGCGTGAGTAAGCCATTACTTGGTTAAAAGTGCCCTCTAAAAGATGATCTCGACGTATTATGAGCCTGTGAGAGAAACATAAATATACAGGTGGTATGAGCTGATGAACCCCTCTTTCTTTTGACACATAATATCATTGAGTGAAGATGTCCTCACTAGGATGCACATGAAAGTATTACAAAGATTAGGGTCATCAAGTATAAAATAAATAATAAGATGTCACACTGAGCTACTACCTAGACATCGAAACAATGCAACTATTCAGAAAAACAACAAGTGCACAAAGTCTGCAAATAATATTTCAGGAATCTTCAACTTGTTTCATTATGTAATGTTGTGGCCGGTCTCTGTTCCCTACGTGGCTAATAGATGTAACAGATGCTCGCTTTGAAAGTGAGACAGGGTAATAAAAATGCTAAAACTAGTGCCATGAAGAGATGATATAATATATGCTACCGCTTGTCTTCTCCTCCCGTGTTCCTATAATCACTGAGGTGCTCAGAAATATTCTTGTTGAAGCGGGTATCTATTTTTTGCAGCATCATTTCATTAGTATTATGATATGTGGTATTTTAATAAGTACTTTTATATGTTTAAGTCGGTTTAGCGTTTATAGTTGCAAATAACTACGTCGCTCCTAGAAAAAGAAATAAACTTAAAAAAGATGAAAGCAGGCTGAATCCACGGTTTGTGTACTTACTTGCCTCTGCAATAGTAAAATTCTACCGTGAGAACTTCTGAGTCCATTAACCCCTTCATGACAAAGCCTGTACATGTATAGGCTCACAATGTCATAAATGGGTTTCAGCACAAACCGTTGTCCTTAAGGGGTTAATATTGCCTCAGCACCAGAAAACAGCTCTAAAACCAAATTTATTTGGTTAGATGAAGACAGAAGACGGTAAAATCTTAAAACGAAGCCAAGTTGCTGCACAGTATATGCTAATATTATTATTTATTCATAAAGTACCAACTTGGTCTGATGTTATCAGATGACCCTAATTAACTCCAGTTGTACCCACCATTACTGTATTAAAAAAAAAAATCTATGAAATTTGTCAGCATTGTACCCTAATTTCAGGTCTCACAAACTAACGTGTAACCAGAGTTAATGCATTACCAGTGAACCCAAACCAATGAATAAAACACATGTACTTTTTACTAAGGGTAGATGGCAAAGGCATTGAAAGAATCCCATTTTTACTAAGACTCCAAGCTTTATAAATCTGCTGACACCTCGGTAATACAAGGCAATGAAATTGTAGATTGTTGTTTTATGGTTCCTATTCGCACTCAGCTTGGAGTTTCCTGCTCTGCCTTATATCACATTTTCACTCGTGAAATCATTTGTTTTGAACTATATTAATTCAAGCAGAAATGCTTACTTGTTTGGGATGAGCCAAATTTGCAATTTAAATATATTACAGAATTTCTAAAGATTACATTTTTAATCTTGGGTCTTTTCTTGATCAACTGAAGTTAGTAATATGCTGTATTATACAGCAACTAATCACAAGTTTATGGGTTGTGTCTTAAAGCATGGTATATAATATACTGTATGTTCCAGATCATATGATACAGATAAAGAACATTTGCAGTATAGCATTTTAAACAGCAGGTGGTGCTGTGCATCTGGCATTCACAACCCGTGGCTGCACACTGCGGCACTGGGTCTGCGGCTAGTGTATTGTGTGGTCGGCCAGTGTCAGATGGCCAGTCCGGACCTATGTGTATGCTAAAGGTGCGATGTTCAAGAAATTCTAATTAACATGCTTGAATATAAAAGTGAAAAAAAAAATAATCCCACGTGGATAAGCGAATAGAAATAATAATAATTTTACGTTCCCAGGGTACTGCATTCTGATTATACACATATATTTTCTCTGTTTCTCCCATTGTATCGTTCCTGCATCATAACAAACAGCCTACTTACTACCATCTCAAGCCAAGCTCTTGCAAGATAGGAAAAGAATATAAACTCATTTGGACCACTATGCCAGTTTTCCTGCATATGTACTAATTATGTGATTTTTTGGGCCTAATTTTGTTTTTTACCTCTTCAACTGCACATTCATTTGCCCTGATCGCCTCCCTCTCTGGCCTCTTACAGCAAAAACTCTGGTTCATTCACTTATCATTTCCCGTCTTGACTACTGTAACACTCTTCTGATTGGCATTCCACTGTCTCTCCTCTACAGTCTGTCCTAAATGCTGCTGCTAGGCTTATCTTCCTTGCACGCCGCTCCTCTTCTTCTTCCCCACTCTGTGAAACCCTCCACTGGCTCCCAATTACCTTTAGAATTAAATTTAAAATCCTGGTACATACATTTCTGCCCTCATAAGCAAATACCCTCCTACTCGATCCTTATGTTCTTCCCATGGGCTAAGGCTCTGCTCCTCACTTATCGCCTCTTCCTTTTCCCGTCTACAAGATTTCACTCGGGCTGCCTATCTCTGAAAATCTACTCCACCGAACCTTCAGCATTCACTCTCCTCCCAACATTCAAGAAACATCTCAAAACTCACTTCTTCAGAGAAGCCGCACCATCTTAGCTCCTAGAACTTCCTTGTCACTGATACAACCGCCACACTACCTCTCACCCTTTCTCTGTTCCTTATGTTTGTCACCCCATTCCCTCAAGATTGTAAGCCTACGAGCAGGGCGCTCTCCACCTAATGTATCGGCTTAGTCTGTCAATTCTCGTCTTGTCATATCCCTTTAATATATGTTTTGTATTAAGCGCTGTGTAAATTGTTGGGGCTCTATAAATAAAAGATAATAATAATAACAATAATAACTTCTCCCCTTTTCACTTTAAATTTTCACTTTTCTATTTCATCTCCCTCTCTTACCCCAGTTGTAGCCTTCTTGCACCATAACAAACAGCCTGCTTACTACCATCTCAAGCCAAGCCCTAACCTGCTCACCCCTCTCTTCTTAACTCCAGATGTGTCTGTATGCATTAACATATATTTGTTATTTGTATGTTAACTACCCCATTTAAATGGGACAGAGCTGCATATTTTGTTGGTGGTCATTAAATAAAAGTAATAATAATATATTTTTATCTGTTTACATGTTTACACTTTAGAATTGCTGGTTACCATGGCATTATGAATAATGATCTAAAAACACCCACAGTGTAAAAAATGGCGTGAGCATTCAATGTAAGTATGTTGAGTGTAGGTGTTTGAAGTTTCCTTGGGCTACACATATTTAAAATGCAGTTATTATTATTTTTTTAAATCCTGATTAATTAACAAAACAATATATATGCAGCATATTCCTTAAAATGTATTCTATGTGTTAGACTGCACCATAAAACAAGACCAGAATATTTATGGCTTCAAAGACCTCCCAATGATTTATTCAGCCAACCATATCTGACTCAGTAAAATGAATGCACCCTGGAGACACATTCGTATATTTGTGAAATAAAATGTTGGTAGGTGTTTCGGTTGGATGAATGCTCCATGAACTTGGGTCGAAGCACATCAGGCTAAGGCATGCACATCTTAGAATACATTATGTACTGATCCTAATAACCTAATGCTGAACAGCAAAGCAAATATGACATATGTAAAAATAGTTATTTGCATGCGAACCAGTCCAGCATCTTCACACCCAGTAGCATCAATGTAGCTAGTTTTGTTCTATACCTTTTATTGTTTTTCTATCTTGTTGATTTCCATCATACATTATATTATTACATCACACATCACTACTAAGAACAACTTAATGCCCTCACAGTGAATGAACACTTACTTAATTTTACCCGGGCCTTGCCCATACCCTTTGGCTTCAAGTTTTCTGTAGAAATTTCTTAACTTGGCTTCAAAATCTCTTCTGTAAGGGGATGGAGCCCTCGCGCTGGCACGTTGGAGCCCTGTAAATCATCGCCGAGCTTTTAATTTCAGGATTATAAGAATAAAGACAATGCATTGCTCTACCTATGGGTGGGAAAATGTTATTGCTTGAGTTATGGACCACAGGTGCAAGGTCCAGAGATATTAACTCTTAAGAGTGATAATGAAATTACCCTATCTCAAACAATAAGGTTCAATTTATCAGTCTTGTTACAGAGGTATTTCAATTGACCAAACTCAAAACCACCCATAAGTACTTGACTTTATTATATTAGGTTGAGCTGCTGTCGAGTTTAGTGGAGTGCTGATGAGTCCTCATGTTGAAATTGACTACGGCCATACTAACTACATTGAATCTGTTAGCTGTTGCGTCTATCATTCGTTTGTCAGTCGGTGAAGACTCCTAAGGAATCCAGTTGATGTTGCTGAGTCAAGGATTTTTATTAGTTGCCATATTATTATAATGTATTGAGTTATATAGTGCCAATATATTCTGCAGGACTGTATAATGGTAAATGGGTCTTAACAAATAGTGTCGCACATAAAAAGGTGAGCAGGGCCCTACACAAATAAACTTACAATTAATAAGTGATTATTCAGATGAACTTGAGTGTAGTTGAGCTGACCTTTGGACCCTTTGTACAAGTGTGTAATGCAGGTTTTTCAGTCAGTGGTCAAGGTGGTTGTCAAGTCGGTCAGACACATTAAGTTTAATGAAACTCTTGGCCAACTAGCCTTCATCTGAGTTGTCAAGTTGATTTTATTGAGCTGAAGACCTTTTTACAGGTGTACGCTGCTCATCTTGAAAAGACACCAATGTGTGGAGAGGTCTTGCTCTAGTGCTGCTACCTAAGGAGAGATTCCCTGTACCTGTTTCATAACTACCTGTCATTTGCAGGGGGCAAAATAGCAGTTTCTTATAAAATACTACTGTTGCCACAATAGTCACCTGGAGAGTTCTGAGGTGAGGATCCTGGTGAACAACGTGGGGAGAAGCTGTACCCTGGGTGGAAGGCAGCTTGGAGTGGAATGTATGACATGATATCTTCTTCAAAAAGGCTGCAAAAAGAATAATCAACATTAAAATGCCCCCCAAAAATTAGTATTTTATCAACACATGCATTTTGGAAAGGTTAGGATTTGTTTTTGTCTTTTTTCAGTTAAAGCTAAATCAGCGAGAAAAGTTTTAAGGAAACTTTAACAATATGTAACTCAGCTACTCATACAGGAGATGCTCCTTTTTAATTCAGAGTGGCATCATGGACTTCAAATAGCGAATAAACCCTTACATGTGTGCACAGACATTCTGGACACATAACTTCTCGTTCCCAGTGGATTCTCACCCAGCAGGTTCAAGATTGAACGCTGCCAAGACTACTCAGAGCCCCAGGAAGACACTACACAATGAAACGTATTGTTTAGCTATGAGCTGCACGTTCTTTTAACATACAGATGGTATAGTTTTCAAAAAAAAATAAATAAAATGAGCCCCAGTCGAAAACCTGGCAGAATCATACATTTGTATAGAACAATAAAAAATATATTACGTACCTTAACAGTATAACTAAATCTGCATCACATGATAACTTCTCAAGCCCGTGAGTACCCTCTGTCCGTATGTAATGAATCTTCTCCCTGCATCACACAAAAATAAAGTGACTTTCAACTAAATATGATCAGGGTCACATTTAACAACTGCCGTTTTACTAGTTCACTACTAGCACACAATCTACTGGTAAAATTCTAATATGATAATCTGTGAAATGTTCATCCTTCATTTTCATTTCAAGAGTTCCTCACCCGCTTAATACCGTATGTTAAAAACATCAGTGGAAGAGACATCTGAGGTCGTGAAAGCTGTGATTTTGTTGGCCCAATAAAACGTATTAAAGGATTCCATAAAACAAAACCAAAAGACACTCAAAAACAGAAACATGTGATTTTAGGATTAGAAAAATGTAATATATTCTTCTGGAAATAGAATAAAAAAAAGTTTTATATTTCCTGATTGTTGACTTGAGTGCAGAAATTGATTATTTTACTGCAACTACCTTTTTTAATTCAATTATAATCCTGACTAACACTATGCCATCAGTAAGTATTTAAGATCCGTATTATAATGGTTCTGTGGCTGTTTCTTTAGTGAAAAAGTATAGAGAACCTTGAAACCAAGAGGATTCTGCATAAATACCAAGGTTTGCAGGGCCAGACTGGAGAAGAAAAGCGGCTTTGGTACTTTAAGGCCAGCGGCATCTAAATTACATACGAGTGGCTGTCGGCTGGACATGCGGCTCCATGTTATGCTCTTATACTCTTGCGAGAGGCCTGTAGGGCTGTGTTCTAATGAATGTAAGCTGTAGTTACGCTAAAATTATATCAAAAGCCCAGTTTAAGCCATAAGACACCTTCATAAATTAAAATTTGTCAGTTTCATATTAAGTTATCACTTCAGCAATAATGTAAGTGATTTTTTAAAAATTACTTTTTGGGCCGTGCAACAGCAAATTCGCCCAAACAAGCAACCTACGCATTATGTAAAAAGCTGGAAACAATGGGAAAGTACTTTTTCTACTGTAATTGTGGTAGTTGGCTGCTCAAGAAAATATAAATGTTCATAACTTACAGAATAGAAATTTTAACAACAAAAAAAAAATCATTACCTGAGAGCGTGATTCCTGGCCAAACTTGGTTGTCGTTCTTGTAACATCTCAAAAATATTGGGCTGACGTAGAAATGCGACAATCTTGTCATTATAAGCTGAAATAAAAAAAACAGCACTGAGGTAGCACTGATGAATGTATTGGGGTTGACCCAGAAATGTGCAAATGACCAGACATATCAAATATATTTCTTGGATATGAAAAACAATACTCAAAATAAGGCCGTAGCTTTACTAGGCTTTTTGCTGGTAAAAAAGAGCTGTGCCATACTAATACTAATACAATACTAATACACTCACCCATGAACAGCAAGGGCATCCACGAACAAATAAAAAATCACAGAGTTGAGGAAGCAATATTACAAAATAGGATCTCTACTATTGAAGCCCACAGGTAAAATCCCCCTCATGATCCCACGATTATAAAAAATTGATGTTCTTACCCAGGGGCACTGCCTCATTTTGGTGCTGATTTCTTATCGCTGTTACCAGACTGTTGCCTGGCCTGGCTAACAAAGATGCTCCCCTGCTTCTGGATACTTCCGATGCCTAGCAACAACAAAAAATATACATATTAGGGTCTCATACAAATTTAAACTGTGTTTATGACATAAGATAGTGTCCAAAAGTAAAGTAAAAAATATCATTGCTTATCAAGTTAAGAAAAGTAGCTTTATCAAATATGAGTACATGGATTGCATTTTACAGACAAATGTAATTTTTCAACATATTCTTCAACCTTGTTACTATAAGATTATTTTCGTTTGTAGAAGAGTTTACCTCTCCTGCACTGTAACTTCTAAGCCGCTGGAGGTGCTGCCTGTGTGTCAGGTGATTGGGAAGGCGGCCATTTTGAAGAGGAATTCTTGGATCAATAAATGTCGTTGCTCGACTATTATGATCGACAAAGAAAGACTGCAGAGAGCAGAAAATAAGTGCACACATGTAAACCATGTGATGTGTTTGAACATTTTTTTTTCATTAATCAGGTAAACAAGGCAACCCTACAATATGGCATATATGGCTTATATTAACAAAAATCAGGACCTGGATTCCCTGGCTTGGGCTCTCCCAGACACCCCTCGGCACACTCTTATTTTAATGATCGGCCAGTATGTTTATATTATTTACTCCAGGTAAATCAGCTTTTCATCTTTGTTGTTACTTCTTTACCCGTGTGTATTACTAATTTGAGTTGAACAGACACAAAGAGTTTTCTATGTCACATCCCATAGAGCCCTCATCAAGAGCAAGCATAAAGGTTACTTGCCGACCATCAACTGCATGACATATGATATGTTCTACTGGTGTAGGAGTGTTTAATTTGATGTGGTTTTCCCTGTAACTGTGCCTAGTTCCATAATTATAGGGGTTGCTACCCTAGACCTGACCGTCCCATCAGACTTCAGCTGCAGGTCCTGTTCCTGTAGCATGCTGGCTGGGACATGATGATATATCCTGAAACTCTGCATTTCACTCGATGTGAAATCGAAACTATGGGGGTCTGCCTGCTCCCTGGA
>VKOC01004239.1:0-26112 GCA_009364415.1 Spea multiplicata
TATATATGTGTGTGTGTGTATATATGTATATATGGAGCATTGAGTATGAAGCACAGTCACTCGTTATAGAATCGCGTTATAGAAAAGTAAAATGCCTATTTGGTTTTTTTACAACTATGAGATTCTTACACTTGGCCTTTTATCAAGAAAGACAGATGGAAGCCACCTAAGGCTTCTGTTGGGATGTTTCGTCCACTTTGAAGACAGATGATGTTGGGAGTCGGTAAATTTCATGTGTATGCTGTGACTGATTGGCTCGCGGTCAGATGGCGCGTTTCGTGAGCCTCCTCTATTTATTTAGTGTTTTCACAGAAGTAACGAATACACAGCAGGAAGGTCACCCGCGATTTGGTGAAACGCTAATAATCGCTATATTAATGTCTGATTTTCATTAACTGGAAGAAAAATGCGGCCGTGAATTTCCTGGAACGATTCCCAGAATCTGATTGACTTTCATTAGCAGGACTTTCTGCTCGGCGGCCTCTCTAAATAATATGAAAGAAATACTCGGATGTTGATCAGATGCGTCCGTTCCGCGGAGTCTTATAACGGTTTCATAATTATTGATCAAATAGAAACCCTAAACCTGCCGGCAGAACGGCCCCATCCGGCCCCCGTCTAGTCGTCCGTTTCTCCTGCTGTAAAGACTCAAACTTTAATCAGTCATCGGTCTCGTCTTAGATTCAGGAGCCATATGTCTACCCCATGCATGTTTAATACCCTCACTGTATTACCCTCTACCACCTCTGCTGGGAGGCTGTTCCATTCATTTACAACTCTCTCTTTTTTACATATATTTCCAGGGGGCATCTGTTTACATGTATATTCTCAGGGCTGGCTGGATCATCCAATGTTTTGTCTGTGACACTGACATGGCTGGCCTGGGGGAGTTGCCCTTCTTCAAACATATCTTAATAAGTGTGGCAGACTGTGGCGTGAGAGAGTGTGTGTTAGATTGTGGCGTGAGACCGTGGCATGAGAGAGTGTGTGTTAGATTGTGGTGAGAGAGTGTGTGTTAGATTGTGGAGTGAGAGAGTGTGCGTTAGATTGTGGAGTGAGAGAGTGTGCGTTAGATTGTGGTGTAAGAGAGTGTGTGTTAGATTGTGGAGTGAGAGAGTGTGTAAGACCATGGTGTGACAGAGTGTGTGTTAGATTGTGGTGTGAGAGAGTGTGTGTTAGATTGTTGCGTGAGAGAGTGTGTTAGATTGTGGTGTGAGAGAGTGTGTGTTAGACAGTGGCGTGAGAGAGTGTGTGTTAGAGTGTGGCGTGAGAGAGTATGTGTTAGATTGTGGTGTGAGAGAGTGTGTGTTAGATTGTGGTGTGAGAGAGTGTGTGTTAGACCGTGGCGTGAGAGAGTGTGTGTTAGATTGTGGTGTGAGAGAGTGTGTGTTAGATTGTGGTGTGAGAGAGTGTGTGTTAGACCGTGGCGTGAGAGAGTGTGTGTTAGAGTGTGGCGTGAGAGAGTATGTGTTAGATTGTGGTGTGAGAGAGTGTGTGTTAGATTGTGGTGTGAGAGAGTGTGTGTTAGAGTGTTGTGAGAGAGTGTGTGTTAGAGTGTGGCGTGAGAGAGCGTGTGTTAGATTGTGGAGTGAGAGAGTGTGTGTGATTGTGTTGTGAGAGAGTGTGTGTTAGAGTGTGGCGTGAGAGAGCGTGTGTTAGATTGTGGAGTGAGAGAGTGTGTGTGATTGTGTTGTGAGAGAGTGTGTGTTAGAGTGTGGCGTGAGAGAGTGTGCGTTAGAATACTTGCAGTTTTAGTAATTTTTTGGAGGAAAATTCACAATATTGGCCAATGTATTATATATATAATATTATAATACAGTGAATTCCAACATTTCCTCACCAAACACCATGTTCACGTGTAATGGCGACGAGACGTCTCATTGGTCATTTTCGATTGTTTATTGCCTGGATTATTATTTGGGGTTCATCTCTTGGAATGGGAGGCGGATCACAAAATGAGTTATTTACAAATGTGTAATTATACAATTATTTCTCCTCTCGTATCAGGATTTTCCCAAATCTCACTTTTCATAAAGTTCCTAAATTAGGGGGGGGGAGTTACAAAATTTTTACAAAATTTACAGAATATTCAAATAATATCTATTGATGGGAAAAAAAATGTCAAATAGCAGCAATGTAACTATAAATAAATCTATGCAACTATAGCAATAAAAGCTATTTTTAATTAATGAGGGGATTCCTTTGTTGCTAATGATAGGAGAGGAAATCTGTAACAAGCGCTCTGGCTTCGCGCCGCGGCTAAAAATAAAATATATTATATTATATTGCAGCAATCCGGTTGCCGGTAAGATTGATGGATGCACCTGCTTAATAAATGCAGCTTATTGTTAAGCTACAAAAAAGCAGTGTTATGAATTTTTCTAGCAAATTAAATCATTTCAATATTAAGTTGGTTTTTTCCCGTTCGATATGGGGGATGGGAAATATATCTCATAAGATCCTTCTGAATGAAGTTATTACATGGAAGCATTTAATGGGCCAGTGGTACAGAGCTGTTAGGTTCCACCTTCTATGTCGTTTTTTTTTTTTTTTGGTTATTACTGCGCAAACGGCTTTAAAACAAAATACAGAAATCCTGTAAATGGCACATTTCACGTCATTACATTTATCTAAAAGACATTTTTTAGCTCAGGATTTTATATAATTTTTACATAGAAATCCAGACCCTGCCGGCAGGTCGGCTCCGTTTTTAAAGACTCTTAATCAGTCGTTGGTCGCGTCTTACATTCAGGAGCCGTATGCCTATCCTATCCCATGCATGTTTAAGTCCCCTCACTGTATTACCCTCTACCACTTCTGCTGGGAGGCTGTTCCACTTATCTACCACCCTCTCAGTTTTACAGCATTCACTAAAAAACTGTTTAAAGAGAATTGTTACCGACTGTGCACGATGGTGCTTTAATGCAAACACATAATGCACCCCCTGGCATTCAATGGGTTAAACAGGCACAATCTAATTTAGAGGAGAATATAATTAATCAGCTCTCCGGATGAATGTTTGTTGCAGTGACGTTCGTTTGTGGGTCTGAATCGCTTGACTGGTTGACGAAGCTCCTTCTACATATAAATGAAGCTCGTATTATTGACTCCGCGCCCGCGTGGGAATTAACGCCGGGAAAGGCAGGAATGGGCTGTCGATGAACATCCGTCCTTGCACTTTAAGGCCAGCATCGCATAAGTCACACGACTGGAGACGCCAGCAGATGGCCAGGTGCTATAGGACCCGATCAGCCATACATGTGGGAGGGGGGAGGGCACTGGCCAACCAGGCATTTGCCAATTGAGTTTGATGGACAGTCCAGACCTGGCTGTAGACATACCTGAGAACTTCCCTGAATTTACTGTCCAGCCTGACCCTGGGCCGTGACCCCACCTGAACCTGAACCAGAACCATTCCCCTTACTGCTGATTGGTGGGCTATGACATCATATCCCGATGCTCCACCTATTAAGGAGGAACAACCGGCTACGTTGGTACCTGTTGTAGTTTAAAGTGGTCACCTTGGTCTTAGCTGGCCCCTTATACAGTAGTCCACCCAACAGAGTTATCTGCCCTCAGTCTGGTCAGTTTTGCCCTCAGCTTGGCGCTGCCCCAGCTTCTCTCCCATCCACTTACCCATGCCATCTTCTATGCCGAGTGATGTGATATGATGTCATATCCCGATGCATGGAATTTAAGGACACGCTTCATTGTGTATATTGGTTGCTTACAAGGGAATCCATGCTCTCACCAAGGGACCCATGGAGAAGGGACGTGCCAGGGGCCCCGGTCACACCCCAGGAACTGCCACCCTTGGCCTGGACCAGAATACACAACTGCCCCCTTATTAGAGAAAAAAAAAACAGGAGGGGGGCAAGAAGATGCAATAATGATGCTAGCGAGTTCTGCCACCTTTTGCCACAGATCTCTAAACTCAATACTTCCAAAAACGGCGGATAAAATAAAACACAACAGGTTTGCCGTTCTTATTCATTTATCAAAATAAAAGGCGGCGTAAGGAGAACCGAACAAAATCAGTAAGGAAATAATTATTTACACAGAACATTAAACCAAACTGGGTTGTTTCTCCCCCAAATTACTGCCGCAAACATTTCTCCATAAGGTGCAACGAATGTCTTAGCCCGGAGAATATATCCAAAAATAATAATTATACAGCTGGCTATAAAACTAAAAAGCAAAGATTCGAGGAGATTCTGCACGGGGCTATAAAGCAGCCTCATAAAACGGCGGATTTAATACCGAGGGGCTGTTATATTTGGCTGGAGGGGGAGAAAAATGCATTGGTGCTCGCTGAACACTAGAATGTTAGGGGTTAAAAAAAACCACTGATCTGGTCAGCCGCTTGAAGCACCGAGAGGGGTAAAATTCCAAAGAGGTTTATTTAATGGGACATTTTTTAAAATGCTAAGAAATGAGAACATAAAGCTTTATAGACTTTTTATTAAAGTTTCATCGGATTTCTGAATCATTAATTACAAATGTAATTATAATAAACGATATGAACTGGGGATACGATCTACCTACTGAGAGACCCTCTTTACAAATACCTATTCCTCTTCCTCCCCTGATGCCCCTCTTTCCTCTCCTGATGCCCTTATTTTCTTCCTGGTGCTCCTCTTTCATCCCTCCATTACTCTTCTTCCCCCCCTGATACCCCTCTTTCATCCCCTGATGCCCTTTTTCCTTCCCGGTGCCCCTCTCTCCTCCCTCCGTTCCTCTTCTTCCTTCCCTGATGCCCCTCTTTCCTCCTTCCGTTCCTCTTCTTCCTCCCCTGATGCCTCTCTTTCCTCCTTGATGTAAGATTTGGTCTACAATCCTGCTCATTAGTTCCCCAATTATTTCCCCATCATTTCCCAAGGGGGGGTGTTTTTAGATCTTCTGCCCCAGCCTGAACCTCTCACAAACTACTCTCTGTATCCAGACCCCTGGACCTCATCGCGGTTACCATCCAGACGCTTGTCTCCCGTATCATAATCACTAAAAGTAACTGGGATGATTGGGAAAGTCGTGGTACGATGGCCGGGATTTTTGTGTATTTTATCACGGATAAAAATCTTTTCTTTAGATCCGTTTGTCCGCGATTCACTAATTCGTCTCCCTGCTCTGCCCAGGTAACCAAACTCTTATCTTATCAGTAAAAGTATTGCCATTAAAATACAGATTCTTCTTGTAATTCTTCAGAAGATGTCATTCTGGGCATTTTGTAATTAAGTTCTTTAAAGTTTAATTGCTTTCTGTAAATAAGATTAGAAACTCGGATCAATTAAATGCCCCATTTTTATCTTCAAGCACAGGACACATGCTGAGGTCTCCAAATGTTATCTAATCCGTACTTACATTGTAACCCAGTGAATCGACGCCATTATCAGCGGTCCGGGGCTAAAACTGGACACCAATTTTTTTGTGGATTATTTGTCGAGGAATATTTGTTGATGATGTCTCTTTTTGGTGTCTTGAAGAGGATTTTTTGTGATTTTCTTGCTTTGATACCATCTGATTTCCAAATATAAACAGGACTGTCTTCAATACTGATTGGACCCTGAGCAAACATTTGCTTGCCCCCCCAATTCTCCATCTCTCCATTTTCTCCCTATCTCTCTCCTTTCTCATCGTCTCTTTCCTTTCTCCTCATCTCATTATCTCTTTCCATTTTCTTTATCTCATATCTCATATTTCTTCACCTCTCCCTTCTCTTTATCTCTGTATGATGTCATATCCCAGTGCTCAGCATAAATAACCATCACGCTTTTCCATAGGTCTGTATAAGCAGACCTCTCCTCAACCAGCCTTGCTCCTCATCCAGCAGCGGGAAGTCCAGTCCAAATTGGGCCCCCGGGAATGACTGGACCCAGAGCAGCTGCCCCTTTTGCCCTGCGTTAGAGACGGCCCTCCATATAAGAATTATATAAAATTATAAATAAAATAAATATATATTTTTACTCGCAGAAAAACATTTATTGAAGAGCTTACAATTTTAGAGATGAGCAACAAATGGCGATACTTATGAGATTTTATGATTATATTACATGGTCAGATAAGTACATAAAAATGTTATCTTTCTGCTAATTGATTCCAAAAGTACCGCTGGGTTACAACATACATAATATATCAAACGTGGTACATTATGTAAAACAGAATATACTGAAAATAACTAACATTTGGGGCTGATATTAACACAGTATTTGGTATGTTAAGCAGAATTCTTTGAATAAAGAAACCCTGAACCGGCAGATCGGCCCCATCCGGCCCGTCTACTCAGCCACTTCTTCTGCTATAAAGACTCAAACCTTAATCAGTCGTTGGTCTCGTCTTAGGTTCAGGAGCCGTATGCCTATCCCATGCATGTTTAATACCCTCACTGGGAGGCTCTTCCGCTTATCAACAACCTCTCGGCCAGTGGGACATAAACAACCTGTACATAGATTATGGAAGCCGATGAAACAACTGGGAAAACCTAACCTGGGGGTAATTGGGTAACAAACAATCGTGCGTTTTCAGTTCCTACATGGGAAAAAAATGTAAAATGTACTCCGATGATGAATTCCGACACACGAGGCTCAAAGAAACATTCATTAATTCATTTTCTATAGAATGTATTCATTCTTTTCTACCCATATCACGAAATATTTTATCTTTACCCTCATCTTCCATTTTTTTTCCTTCACCCGTCAAACATGCCAACCTTACACTGCGTGTGAGTGTTAGCGTGTCACGGCGCGCGTTCATGGGTGGAATTAATAAGGCATTCTTTACGTCGTATCCTTTTAGCCAAATCTATGAAATACAAACCTTTGGAAGAAAAAATCCAAAATGCTTTTTCAATTTACTTTCCATTATTATATTTTACGTGACCTTTGAATCAATGACGTGATAATACTCGGGGGTCCTATACCCCCACCCTGACATTCCCTTCTGATATCCAGTGCCGCTCTTTCAATAATGAAAGACATATATTCCATGTTATATATTCTACTTTAATACACATATAGAGGCTTTAAATGGCAGGACAGCTGGGTTCCCACTTTCCATTAAATGTGCTTTAAATGGAAAATTTATACTTGCTATTTGAGCCGTTTATATGAAATGTATAAATCTGTATAGGATGATAGTAAATAAAAAGCCGAGTTGGAGATTAACCCTCAGATCTATATATAAATGCAAAAAAACCCAATGGCACTGAAGGGGTTACTATAACCACCCTATAAGCCCCGAGTGATTATTTGAGTGCGTTTCTGTTTTCCATTTCCTATAATCTGAAAATTGCTGGTTAATTAAATACCTTATTAAATTATGATTTTAAAATGAAAATCGTTTTCTTTTTTCACATTTTAAATTACCAGAAAAACTTTAAATGTAGCCATTCCCGGGACCTCCATGACATCACAACTCCACGGAATTATTATAGGCACAATTAAGTGGAAATAGATAATTAAAATAATAATAATTTGGTTATTTCAATTTCTATTTCAATTATCATATTTATTGTACCTATATACCTTTTTCCAATTAAAAAAAATATATATATTTTTCACAATATTCTAATCTTATTTTGTTGATTGCTTCATCATGTAAAAAAAAACAATTGGAAACATCCTCAGAGTACTAAATATTAAACAGATTAAAATGAGCAACACTGCATGCAGTTTTCAGATAGCAGGCGTGTGATTGGCTGCCGTTACGCCTCTTGAATAGGAGTTGTACTGAGCATGTGCAAGAAATGTACCAAGGTATGCTTCCTGCTTTTACTAGAGGCATCCGGGGGAGGAATTAATTAAGACAGAAGTCTATTTTCTATCGCCAATAACTAACGAACGCCTGCACTGTTTCACTTGCAGTAAAATGCACCGGAGTCTGTGCAAAATAGACTACAACACGCACTGCATGTGAAAACAGAACTGCAGCGGCTCTGTACACGACGTGGCAATGCACGTGTCCTTCTGTAAACAAAGATATCCTTATATGAGATGTTTGTTGAAGGAGTCGTATTAAAGGTCATTGTCACCAGCTTGTAAATACTACCACAATGCATTCTTTTTACAGTACAATCTGATCTGAAATCCGTCCTTCATCAGAGGAAAAAAACAATTGTGCAACGGTGATCAGAGCATAAAAGCAAATCAGAATCTCTGAGAAAATATTTATATTATTATAAGCGTATGAACCAAAGTAAAATTCAGCGAAGCGAGCACCTATTCAAAAAAGCACTTCAATAAAGGAAACATCTTTATTCTTTAGGGGTGTGGTGTGTGTTTTTTAAGAGTGACTTGAGGATGTTTTTCATGCCTGTGCGATTTTTTTAAATATTTTTTAGAGTGGCTTGAGGATTTTTTCAGTGTCGCGTTGATTTTTTTTTATTTTGTCATAGTTTTTTAGAGTAGTCTTAAAGATTTTTTCATGTCCTGTGGATTTTTATAGTTGTGTTTAAGAGTGCTGGTGAGGATTTTTTTGCCATGTCCCGTGGATCCGAGGAATATGAAGAATATGAATACTACTCTTGTTTATTAGAACGTGAAAATAAGCATCTTGTAGATCATTCTTGAAAGATGGGTCTCTGGGGTCCCATCTTCACTTTCGCTGTTCCTGACACTTATGAACATTTATTAACAAAATCATCAACACCGGGCTACAGGGAACAGACTTTTAGCTCTATTTATATAGGATTCCAGCTGAGGACGTTTTTACCTCTGCGAGAAATAAATCTCGTAATTGTTTTCTTATAACGCTGCTTGTGAAATATTGTAGAGATAACAGGAATTGCCCCGTTTCTGACGTGCTATAATAAAATATCCGCAAGTTAAGTGATTTATTTGGACCTTGAAGGAGAAGGCTTCGGGCCGAGGGGGAGATTTCATTAGACGCAATATTTTTGTCTGAAGAGGGAAATAAATTGGGACAGTTTTGCGACTTCTGCTTTCAGCTGTTACATTGTTGAATACAATCAAAGTCTCACTCTCGAATTTCGACTTTCCTCCCATGAAAGTTGGCTTTTCTAGAAGATGAGAAGACACTTCCCAACGGTTCTCAAAGTTCACATGAAAGCTTCTGCTTCAAGAGAAAACAGCATGGTGAGAAATGTCATCCTGGGCTTTATTTCAAGTAGATCTGCAGACCTTAGTCACTCTGGAGGACAAGTGAGAAGATGGAGAGTTGGCCAAGAGATTCTGCAGCAGTATCAAAGGCACTGTCTGGGCAATGTTGAGATTGATGAAGATCAAGACCATTGGTTCATGCCGGGAGATACAGTTATTCCTCAGGAGAAGCTGGAGACTTCACACGTACGTCAGCATCTCAAAGTGGTTTGAAGAACTCTCCGTTGACTTAGACGCCATCGCAGTAGAACCGATTTGAAGCTTCAAAACGTTCTGCAGGCTCAACTGCCAATAGACAAGTAAACCAAGTAAAATAAATGTCACGATAAAATGCAATAAATGTGCTTCTGTTTGGATAATTCTTGGTGATAAGAAAACTGTGTTTCTGTATCTATGGAAACGGAAGATGGGGTTATGATGACTTGTTGTGTATCATATATATGCACATTCTATTTTTAAAAATAATTGGACTGAAAATATAAGGCCAAGTCACCAAGCTTAGAACCCAATTAAGTTATTAGATGATTGAGGAAAGGCCATTTGTTCTAAGATGGAAGAACTTTAAGAATTAAGGACCCTTCTTGGGTCTGTGGTACTACCCTTAGTGTCTCGTTTGGTCTACAGGCCTTTATTTTGGGTATTCATTGGTCTAAGATGGGTCAGAGTGGCAAAGATTGGGAAGTGCAGCTTCGCCCCCCACTGGGTTATGGTGTTCTGGTGAAGTCTTATCTTAAAAAGACCTATGCTCCATATAGCTGTCTTGGCTCTACCATCTAATGGCGGTCCGGGCCATATCCTTCCATCGGTTCTATTTTCCGAGTCCTTGAATAGGAACGGTTATCCTCCCTTCAAGCACAGTCAGGCTAAGGAACCCCATTATGAAACATCCTTCTTCAGGATCTAAAATGTTCCTCTAGCATTGAGAACTTAGAATTATATTTAAACATCATAAAATAACAAGAATTTGGCAAATCTACAGAACTTTAAAATTACATTTGAAAACTAATTAAAATCTAAAAGTTTCATAAAAACCTCTTAAATTTGCTAAAATTACAACCAGGTGGCCAGTTGTTAAATTTTTTAAATATTTCTGTGCGTGTGATTTTTATACAGATCAATAAATTTTTACTGTATCTGAGCTCTAACTAGCTGACAGGGAAAAAAAAACAACTCAATTTACATAATTAGATGGTTTTATAGAAAGTTACACGACGGACCGCAATTAAAAAGAAAAATGGTTTCTGCAGATTTGGAGCTAAGATTTTTGTTGTCTGTGACTGTAAGAGAGCAGATGTCCAAAATAAAACATTCAATAAAGAAGGACATTTATGTGCCAAATTATGTGTGTCCTCCGTTACAACCAACAAAAGCGAAATTAACTCAAACGTTTCTGAACAAACCTTATATATAAATATGTTATTTTCCAAATAGAACCTGTCAACAGATCTGCCCCATTAGGCCCCATCTAGTCGGTCTGTTTTTCCTGCTGTAAAAACTCAAACCTTAATCTGAGAGGGTGATATATATATATGGAGCAGCCTCCCAGCAGAGGTGGTAGGGGGTAATACAGTGAGGAAATGTTATCATGCATTGGATAGACATATGGCTCCTGAATCTAAGACGAGACCAACGACTGATTAAGGTTTGAGTCTTTACAGCAGCTACAAAACTGAGCTGATAAAATGGGTTAAAAGGCTGTCTTTGGCTGGCAGGGACAGGGGAGCAATTGCCCCCCCCCCCCCGGGTGGTCCAAGATTGTTCCCAAAGGGCTAGTTCGAGCAGCGAGAAAGAAAACAGTGGTCAGAGGGAGGGGGTATGTACAGCATGTTAGAATGAGACTGTGTGTGTGTGTGTGTGTGTGAATGTACGTGTGTTAGCATGAATGTATAATATAGGTATGTATGTGTTAGCATGAGTGTGTTGGTGTGTAAGTGTGTGTAAATATCTGGGCCAGTGTTTATGTACGTTACCTGGGAAGGGGCAAGGGGCCACTTGGCTTTACCTGCCCCCAAGCCAGAAGGTGCCAGCCCTCCCCTGCTGACAGATGTATCATTTAGAAGATGGCTGACTCGTATTTCAGAGTAAAAGTTTAGAATTCTAGTTAGGTTGTTGTTTTGTCAGTTTTAGAAATATCCCCTGTCCTGAATCTCTAAGCTTTGAGAAAAGAAGATATTTATCTCTGCTTAACAGCCTCGCATCGTCGGCAATATGTCGAGTGTCCGTCCTGGAGGAGCCGCCAAAGCCAAGATTAAGAGCTTGAGTCGCAGGATTGCTCAAATTCCATTTTTTTTTCCCACTGACTTTACAGTAAAGAAAAATATCCCCCAGAAGCGCAAATTACGATTCCGATTCCAAACAAAGAGCCGTTCGGCATTAGGAAACATTTTCATGTAATACCCGATGCGCTCCTTTCATTTATTCTCCGAGCGCGGCGGGCGGGCGCTGAAAGTGAAATCTCGAGTTTCTTGCTACAGAGGAGAGAAACTTCTTTACCCCAAAAAACATAAATTGACGATTTAAAGTCACACAGAACGGGAACCTCCGGGGTCTGCTGGCTCAGCTAGAAGGGGGCTGCTCACCTACTTGCCTATTAACTGTGTAAATAATAGACATTTAACGCTTCGGCTTTAACGTTATCATTTACCTTTACTTTCATGCACCTACCAATGGCTACTTAGTCCTCATGACCTGGAACCCCGTAGATATGAATGCCACAAATGGCGCCCGAAGTCTGAGGGGCAACCCATATATGTTTTAAAAAGCCCCAAAACACAATACATAGGTTCACATGCGGGGCGTCTGACGTCGGCTCCGGCCGGTACCGGCTTTCAGTGTCTGAAGTCTGGCTGGAAAAGACGACCTCGACTGCAGCCAGGATCTGAGGGACGCCCTGCAAAACTTTCTTGGCTTTACCTGCTCTTCTGCTTCAAGGAACGGAACCTCTGCCACCCCATGGGTTAAATCCGAAGCCTAAACTCTGCCATTTCTGAGATAATTGAAGTGAATTAATCCGAATCCCTGTGTATTTAAATCAAACACAGAATAAAAACATTTTTATGCCAATTATAGTGGTGCTCAATGTGAGACAACATCACAGTGTTTTGCATAAAAAAGGGCAGAATTTATTTAATTCGCTTCAGAAAACTTCACATTTTATTTTGGATTTAATGATATCAGGTGAAGAACACTTTAATAAATAACTCATTTAAAAAAAAAAATCCGACAATGATCTTTCAGAACCTTTCGTTCACTTAAGCAAAATCCGGATGATGATAATTGATTTATAAATGACTTTATGGCTCATTTACAGCGACGCAGGTAACCACACAGGTATAAAGATGAGGAATTTAGATAAGTACTTTGAGTGATTGAGTAATGTTGTTTATACTACAGAGTAACATGTAACACACACACATACTAACACAGACATACGCACACACACATACATACACAGACATACGGCACACCACTCATACATACACATACTAGACAACAGACATTACACACAACGTTTAACAAGGATAGCTAACACAGACCATATTCGCACATGCACACATACACATACTAACAGGACATTTACACATCACAAATACATACAAATATCTAACAAGACATACACACACATCACAGACATACGCAACACAGCACCAACATACAACATACCTAACACGAGACATACACACAGACATACACCACACACACTACTAACACTATACTAACACAGCACATACTAACACATACTTACACAGACATACGCACACACACATACATACACATACTAACACAGTACATAGCCACAGACATACACATTACTAAACACAAGGACATATGTTGTACGCACACACACATATCACATACTAACACAGACACACACACACACATACTAACACAGACATACACACACATGCGTTCACCTGTATATACACACACTCCAACACGGCACACTCTCCCCCGTACGCGCATACACGCTCAGAGCACGATTAAAGTTTTTAGGGCAGGAATAGGAGAATTTCTCATTATTCCAGGACCCTTCTTGACTGTTTTTTGTTTTTTTTACGGTAGCCGCCGGCACGTCAGCTGCTTATCATAGAAATGGGAAGTCTGTTATTCAGAAGTAAAATAAACGGAACATTTCTTTTTTCCAACACAATGTCCAAGAGGTTTCTAAAAAGGTGAATTAAGAATTAAAAAGTGTGAAAAGACTCCCCCCACTTTTAAATATTTTTAACTTTAAAAATATTAATAATATATTTAGGAAAGAATAGTAATACGGTTTATCTGTTTTATACGATTTTCTGTTTTATTTTTTCTTTGTATGGAGAATAAGAGCGGCACAGAGGGACAAAAACCTAAACCTCGCGCGTTGGGGCTGGAAGGAGAACCATTAGTGGCGGAGCGGGGGTCCGATACTGTAACAGACACAAGGGAATGCTGTCAGAAAGAAAGGTTTTAGTGAAAGTTCGTTGACAATATCACAGAGTGAAGGTCAACTGAGCCAGCGGTGGGACAGAGACGTTAATTCCAGCTGAGAACAAATAGGATTTGAATCGTCTTCATTGTTGAACTCCTTGACTATACGAGACGGGGTCAGATCTCACGGCGTGGACTCTTCTAACGGGGGTAACACAGCCACGGACTTCTCTCGACAACTTTTTAGTATATCATTTCATTAAAAAAATCTAAAACTGCCCAAAACTGCAGAAATACGATTAATATGGGACCTTATTTCGCACCAACGTTGCTGAGATTACTTATTCCGGCTCGGGAAGCCTGGCGGGGTCTCGGTCCGGCTCGTCAGCCGCGGAGAAATGTGCAATAACTTTAATAAAAAAAATCAAATGCATGGAGGATCGTACGTCGTAGCGGCACCATCTTTAACCCCCGCCGGTTATTTAGTATCTCGGTTCTCTCACGGTTTTCTCAGCTCATGTGCTGAGCCTGGCGTCTGGTCTGGTACCAAGCATACATAGGTGGAGACATGATGGTGGATCGGCCCCATTTGGCCCCTCTAGTCTCGTCTTAGATTCAGAATATAGAAGGCAGAGGTTTTTTCAGCGGTGCCGGAGTGATCTGTAAAGCCTGACCTCGAGCTGTTTGCTTTCATTAGTTGATTAATGGGATGCGGAGCAAGAATCTTGATGGTAACCGATATACATAATGCATTTCCATAATGATACCCTCTGCGCTCTAATTACCTTTTTATCTCATTAATTTACCCGTTTCAAACCGCGTAGCATCCCTGACGATGCTTTTGTCCCTCTGTTTAGCCTTTCATGTATACACGATATATATTATATCTCTCCCCTGCCCGTATATATGGAGAGAGCGCTAATCGAGGGAATTTGTTATCTTTAATAAACTATACCTTCAAAGACGTGGGCATTATACCTCCGCGCTGGGTCATTAGTAACAAACCTTTCATCAGGACATAAAGTTTTATTAGCTCCCAATGAACACATCATTGGGGGTGCGGAGACCGAAGGAGAGGGGATTTATGGGAAACGGATAGAATGTGTCAGAATAATATGAAAGCAAAATATTTATCAGACTCTTGAGTACCGGAGACATCTCGGCAACGCCTCACCTTTGGTCTCGTTCCAATCTGACTATACAGACTATAGTCCTCCTTACAGACTATGGCCCCTGGCCTTGGAAGGGGTTCTGTTTTTGGGGAGGTGGGTACAGGGGGTTCATTAGGACTTTCTCCCCTATTACCAGAGACTCTAAAGACTGTGGGGTATAAATATGTGTGCAAGTCCCCTAATAAATGTTAGTTCCTGGTTCAGTCTTGACTTCTTGAATGTTCTTGGGAGTAGCGATCAACTTCACCGGCCGATACTCTGCCACCGGCCAGGAGCCAGTGATTACCGGAGGGGGAAGCCAACTTAAGCGGGTATACTGGGGGAATATAGCGCTGGGGGTGATATTACTGTATACAGCGCTGGGGGTGATATTTATGTATACACGGCTGAGTGGTTATATTACTGTATAATTCCCAGGCGCTGGGTGGGTCTGGTATATGCATCGCTGGGGGTTATATTAGCTGTATAATTACAGTGCTGGTGTGAGTGAGTGTGAGTGAGAGCAGGCGCTGGGGGGTTTATATTATCTGTGATACAAGCACTTGGGGGTTAATAGATACGTGTGAGCAAAGCGCGCTGGGTTTGATAGTTACTGGTATTACTGTATACAATGCGCTGGTGGGTTATATTACTGTATACAGTCGGCTGGGGGTGTATGATTTACTTGTATTACATCGCTGGGGGTTTGATATTATATAATACAGCGCTTGGTTATAATTATCGTGGTAATATTATGGCGGCTGGGGGTGATATACTGTATAGATCAACGCTGAGGGTTATATTACTGTATATCTAGCGCTGGGGGGGTTTATTAGCTGTATAACAGCGGCTGGGGGTTATATTGGACTGGTATACAGCGCTGGGGGTTATATTACTGATATAGCAGTGCTGGGGGGTTTATATTACTGGGTATATCAGCGCTGGGGGTTATATTACTGTATACAGTAAGCGCTGGGGGTTTTATAGGTTACTGTATTACAGCGCTGGGGTTATAATTACTGTAATAGCAGGCGGCCTGGGGGGTTAATATTACTGTATACATGCGCTGAGGGGTTTATATTTACTGTATATATTGCGGCTGGGGGTGAATTACTGTATACAGGCGCTGGAGGGTTATATTCACTTGTAGTACAGCGCTGGGGGTTTATATTACTGGTATACAGCGCTGGGGTTATTATTACTGTATAGAGCATGCGTGGGGGGGTTTATATTACTTTGTATACAGGCGCTGGTGGGGTTATATTAGACTGTATACGGGCTGGGGTTATATTACTGTGAAAGATATCAGCGCTGGGGTTTTATTTAACTGGGTATACAGCGCTGGGGGTTATATTACTGTATACAGCGCTGGGGGGGATTTATATTTTGTATTTTTTAAAATATATTTTTTGCTTTTTTAATAAACACATTTAGGAGAGACGCTTGATTTCCATCCTCTCTCTCTTTGTTTCAGTGATAATGAAAAAGTAACTAAAGCAATATTTACAGCAATAAAACAACGTTATATGAATTATTATCTGAATTTCTATAGATTATTAAGTTTCAGAACTCCCTCCTGCAATTTCTGGTGAAAATCTGCGTGGTTTACATTGATTGAAAGAACTTTACGACCACAAAACACGGGTACGGTAAGCCATGACTGGTTTAATTACACGTTTAACGTTAACTCTCTTTATGCCGCAGGAATTCAGACCCCGAGGATGGAAGAATTCAGTCGTCCAGAAAAACATTAGGTTTCCCCTCATAAATCGGAGTGGGGAATCGGCTGCTCCGCGGGGGGCTCAGCGAAGCAGAATCTGAGTTCCACGGCATCCAACCGCACACCTCGAGGGGACTGACGATCTACACGCTGTCCACGGCATCGCTCTAACTCCGTGGAGAATGATTTCATACGTATTCCATAGAAATGGTAGGAGAATGAAACTTTTCTCGGGTCTGCTTAATAAAACATAGCCACTTAATGGGCACTAGGGGGCGACGCGTCCTGAAGGAGCCTTCACTTAGGGCAAGAACGATGAGGAATCACATTAGTAATAATTTTATTATTGGCATTTATTATATCCTTAAATATAGATTTTAAAAATATATCTATATATTTGCTGTCTTGGAGGAAACGTTTTGCCTGAGTTAGACTGAAGTTTTTCAAATTAATTAAAGCCAACTGTTTTTAGCACCGACTTCAATGGATGGGGTAAGGTAATCAACGAAAAAGAAAAAAAATGTAAAAAAAATAATTTTTTTAAATTCCATATTTAACCCCTTGGCTGCTAAGCCATTTCCCACCTGGGTGCTAAGATGGTTTTCGGCATTGTGGTGCACTTCTCGTTTAAAAGTAAATTTCTTGGGAATAAACGATACAAACCAAATATTGTTTTTTTCAGCACACCCAGCAGATATATCCAAATATTTTTATATGTGTATGTCTCATTAGGTTTGCAAAATAAAGCCAAAAATGGGAAAAAAGTGTATTGTTTCACTTTCGACTCAATGAAAACTAGATTGTAATTTTATTTTTCTAAATTCTAATATCAAAACCTGTGTTGCTAAATATTTGTAGTAGTTAATCGGTCTAAAATAAAGACATTGAGAACAGTAGACTGTGGTTTTCTAATATGTTATTGCTAAAAGTTCAATTTACTAGACTATCACAAAAGACATCTTTAAATTTAATGCATGGCTGCCGTCATAATAATAACAAGAAAGAATATATAAAGAACGCCTGACAAAAAAGGTAAAAACAGACGCAAAAAATAAGTTGGATCCGTCTTAATTGGATTAAAAAAATGGCTGTGTGTGCAAATGGGCCAAAAAAAAGTTTGCTTTTGGCCCATTCATTTTCAAACAACAGATTTCGATCTCTGTTTAATCAGTTCGGCCAAAAATTTGGGGGCATTTATAGTCCGGGAATGAAATTCGTTGCCCGGTGGCAACATTCACTCGCAGTCATTCTCGTTCCCTCACTCACACTTTCTAAATGTTTCCCTACCTTCTATGCCGGCTGCTTCCACGTTGTCTTCATCATCTTCTGCTCTCTTTAATCTGCTATCTTTGTCCGCATCTCCACAGGCATAACCCGGCGGGAACCTCCTCGCCCCCATCCTCCAATCGAAGGAAAGGACATCACCTAAAGTGCTGTCATTTTGCCCTCACTTGAACTTGGGGTAATATGGCGCCACTTGCTGTGATGTCACCTCCCCATTCCTCCAATCGGGGGTGAGTGGATGTCCCCACAAGCACCGCTATATTGCCTTAAGTTGAAGTTTGAAGATAGAATATAGAAGAGAAGGGATAAAATAGAAGATGTGGAATTGGCTGGCAGAGAAAGTAGGAAAACATTTAAAGAGCGTGAGAGAGAATGAATGAGAATGAGAGTGTGAGTGAGAGTCTGAGTGAATGAGTTTTTGGCTCACTGACTTACCAATAACTGGGGTGACGTTTGGTTTGGCGCACATATTTATGGAATAATCCCAATCTGACTATAAATGAAGGATTTATTTGCAAGAACAAAATATGTAACATTTGGAAATGCTGAGCGGAGGGAAATGAGGATCTCATCCAAAGTTAAGATTTACGCACAATCCTCAGAAATGAATCATTTTTAGAGCCTGTAATGCCTGCTGCGCCATCAGAGTCCACGCAATATCTTGGATTCTTTTGGCAGCAAACAGATAAGAATAATGAGTCGCGTAAATAAAAAACACTTAAACACAATGGACGTTTTAGACAATCAGTCACATTTAGTGTTTTATCTCTTTGCACTTCTGTAATAGCAGTTTTTTGCAACTCAAATAATCAACAAACACAGATATTTAAAACTAAGTTTATGTGTAGGTTTCAGCTGGTGCAAAACTCTTAGGGTGTATTTCCAATGTACCCCCTCCCCGTGCTGTGGAGGACAGTAATATAACCCCCAGCGCTGTATACAGTATAAATTACCCAGAAGCTGAATACAGTAATATAAGGCCCCAGAGCGTATAACACGTAATATAACCGCCCAGAGCTGATACAGTAATATAACCCTCAGCGGATGTATAACAGTAATATAACCCCCAGCGCTGTAATACGTAAATATAACCGCCAGAGCTGATACGAGTAATATTATCCCCAGCGCTGTTATACAGTAAATACCCCAGCGCTGTATCAGTAATATAACCCACCAGAGTGAATATCATGTAATATAACCCCCAGCGCTGTCTACGTAATTATCCCTCCTAGCACTGTAATACAGTAATATATACCCCAGCTACTGTATAAGTAATATAACCCAGCGGCTGTATACAGTTAATATACCCCCAGAGCTGAATAGCGTAATATAACCTTCCCCAGCGCTGTTATATCAGTTAATATAACCCCCCATGGCACTGTAATATACGTATATAACCCCAGCGCTGTAAATATCAGTAAATATAACCACCCAGAGCTGAATACAGTAATAAAATAACCTCCGCAGCGCTGTATCAAGTAATATAAACCCCCAGGCGCTGTAAATACAGTATATATTACGCCCCAGCGCTGTATACAGTAATATAACCCCCCCTAGCACTGATACAGAAAAAAAGTTAAATACAAAAATAAAAAATCTTCACTGACTGAAACGTATAAAAAAATCCCCCCCTTCCCCGTTAGCGTGTGTCTGGGTAATTTAGTGTGTGTTAGCATGTGTGTGAGACTGGTTTTGGAGTTTTTCTTCTTTTTTCTCTTGTGTGTGTGGGGGGGGGGCAGCATTTAATTCCTAAGTCGCAGAGTCCAGCCCAGCAAAGTGACTTCTAATGGTATTTGGAGCAATCGCGACGTTACAGGTAACTAATGACTGCATCGCACCCGACACCAAAAGCAAAAGAGGACCGCAGAGAGCCGGGAAACAACGTTTCACAAAATAAAGGATCTGCGCAGAAGTCGCTGGGACCGGAGTGGCTTCTACTAGGTGGCCGGCCGGCTCCTGGACCTGTCTTCTAGCGACGACCTATTGAATTATTTCTGTGATGTCCTCACTGCTTAGGCCTAGAGCCCAAACAAAAAACCCACCCGATACCCAGAATAAGAGACAAGACGCCATTGCTGTGGGTAGGGCATAGGCCACAGCTTTATTTATATCCCCCTATTATGGCTGTCATTATAGAGCCAACATACTCCTCTTTTAACTTCTGCTCCGTGAAAGGCATCGGGCGTATATCAAAAGGAAGACCCGGCCTCACTGCTATCTTCTGATGAAATTAGTGACCCCAGCAGTGACCCCAATAACCTCTATAGGCACCTCAAAAAATCTCTAAATAAGCAAATAAAGATGGACCAAGCTCAGGAAAACGTTCTCATAAAATACCAGCAAAAGCGGCAAACCCCTGCAACCAATTAAAGGTACGGGGGCGCTGACGCACCCTATCTCAGGGCTTTTCCTTCTTCTAGCCCGAGAACATAAGGGCCAAAAACGAAAAAGAATTAGCACAAAAAATGGCAAAATAATTGACTTATTGGCTTATCCTAATAAAAAAGAAGACAAATCTTTTGCAACATAGATTTGTTTTTCCAATCGTAAATTCCGGTTATAATAATGCAAATGCAGCCAAAGAAAACCACGCCCACTTGATCATAAAGTGTTGCACTGAGTGGGCGGAGCCTCAGATCACGATACCAACTCGCTCAGTGGGCATGGCGCTTTAAGGCCCCACCTCTCTGATGTCATAAAGCAACCCTGTAAATACCGGTCACAGCTCCTCAGAGCAAGCGATAGCAAAGATGAGCGATGCAGAGGAAGACGTCTTTCTGAGCGCCGTGATGATTTTTGGGTGCGTTGGGGTTTTCGTACTCCTTTGTATCAAATTGCTAGAAGCTATAGAACAAAAGCAAGAAGGTTCTCAAAGAGGACATCATGGATCGGGACTGAATCAACAGCTTTTGCATTCCCTGGCCAACATGGACCACACAATGTTGCAAATGGAAATGGAGCACAAACGGTCCGTGTCTCGCCTTCTGGACAGAATCTTCACTCTGGAAGAAGAATTAAAGCTGGAAGATCGATGCCGCAGACAGAGGGATGGGAATTGGTCACAGAGACTTCCCAGAGAAGACCGAGAGGCCACCTCTAGAAGTCCTTCGGTGTCACTGGACAACATACCTCTCGCCGGCCCTAAAGAAGAGAAGAACCGCGCCGTGTCCGAGGAGGTCAAAAAGCTCATGGCGGTTATCAGAAACCTTTGTGAGCAGAACAAAGAGTTGATGAAGAGCCTGGAAGAAAAGAACCAACAGATCAACTTGATTGAAGAACTTGTGGCCTCCAATTATAATGAGATCCAAGCCCTGAAGGAGAGCGTCTTCACCATGGGGAGGTTTGCGTGCAGACAGCGTAAAAGCGCTGATGAAATCTGCATGGAACTGCCCAAAATGCCCATTTGACTCGAAGTAGCAGGTGATTAAGACCAAGGTTTGGCTGCGACAGCCGTTCTCCCCTCAAAACTCAAATGTGAAGAACACGACGACAGACATTCTAATGATCTAATGAGTTCTGAGGAGCTGTTGGAGCCATGAAAGGCTGTCTAAACTTCTCGCAGTGATGGACCAACTGGTCGTCGAGCCAAAGCTTCAAAAAACCCAGAGAAACCTGAATTCCGTGCCTGGATCTCTTCGAGAGACACTCCCTTCGAGTTCATCAGCATCACCGCGATTTTCTTCTAATTATTCTCTATTCCAAACTTGTTGCCATTAATCCGTCTTACAATAAAATTTGCTTAAACAGCATAGATTTTAGTATTTTTTTAAAAAAAGTCTTTATTTACCTAAAATACTGCATACATCTGGGAAAATATGGTTTTCTCAATTAGCCAACTGGTGCCAGTAATATCAAATTCCATTAATGTATGAATGGCTGTAAATACATTTAAAATACATATGGCGCCCATGATGTCCCTTTAAATGTATTTGGTGTCCTCCATGCAAACATCAGATTTAAAAATATCACGTAAAATATCTCATTAACCTCATATAACCGTCACATGGAGACGTTTAACTCTTTTGTGTGTTCTCTTGCCTCGCTCTGATACATTCAGTCCCCTTAACATGGGGTCGCTACAAAGTAACTTGTTTCAGTAGCTCAATGAATAAGAGGATATATATATATATTATCGTATATTATATGGAGGATTATTGTATGTTATAGGAATACGACTGCTTAGGCCTATACCCCAAACAGAACAAAAAACACCCAATGCCCAGAATAAGATACAAGACACAATTGGTGCTGGTAGGGCATAGCGCCCTGTCAATTCTGTCCTGCAACCCAGTATAAAATATATCAAGCCCTCTACCGATTAGATGAACCCCATCCTGCCGCATAACATCGCTGTTATCACATAAAGAACTCACTGGCAACATCACGCCAGCCCATGAGCCGAAACAGATCACGCTCCAGATCGGTGGACCCAGAGACCCCCGCCGTCCTGAGCTTGGCCATATATACCAGGTCTGCCCACCTCCTACCGTCAACATCCAGAAAGCCACGCTCTGCTCTCTCCGAGAACCCAGTGCGAAGCTGCTGATTATTCTTGATTGGTTCAGGCAGTCTGTAGAAGGGTGGGGGGGCTGCAGAACAGCAAATGTATTAAGGAATACTGGCTCTGCCACAGGCTGCCACTGATCCTTAGAACACCAGGTAAAAAGGCAGACGCTATAGGTAGTTTAATAAATGCATTTATTTATAATAAAGGTTTTAATGCTGGCAAAGCCCTTTTAAGATATACTGAGTATTTTAGAACATACTAAAAAGACATGTTTAGAATCTCCCTGGGTTACCATGGCTGTGAGTTGTGGTATAACTGAGAGGTGAGCATTGCGTCTAATAATGTATAGAGCGATGGCTTCCATGCAGGGAGATGGGAGTCCGGATTCATTCCGCAAAGCTCCGTCTTGAAGTCTCCTCGCATGCCTCGCAGGGACCCATCGGTTCATTTGATGGATGTTGAGTTCCAAGTGATTTATACTTAAGTTAAAAGATACCATTTTCACGTCGCGATGAACATGTGCTTCCGGGCAGTGAATTTCCTGGGAGAAGATGACTATTTTATAACAAAAAGTAATTGGGACGATTTCTCAAACTCTGGAATCAGAAGTCAAAGAATTTCTGTCCTGGCGACTGCCATCCGAAGCAGATGTACTTGTGAAGTCGGATGTGAGAGGGACTCGAGTAACGTGTTCCATACCAGCACGGGAATTATAATACACATACATGTCAAGGGGGTACACATACATGTCAAGGGGGTACTTTTATTGTAGTTACTGATGTAAGGAATATATATATGTAATATTTGTTGCAAAAAGTCTCAGATAGTACATTTACATATCCTGACAGCATTCTCTTACACACACAATAACACCATGTGCACGCACACACGCTAACACCATGCACTCATGACCCATACACCTATACACACACACATACACTCCTCCTCTTCTTCTCTACTCCTTTTCTTCTCTTCATGCTCACACAGCTCTCCCTCCCCACCCTCTTACCTCTCTTCAATGCAGCTCACACTCTGCTGCCGCTATTACCGCGGGGTCACGTAGCGCGTATCACATGACCCTGCCGGAAGCCTCTGTTATCCTGCCCCCATCACACATGAATCCATATCCACGCCAAGGAGACTTCACTTCACGTGCTGTTAATTGGGACAGAAATGACATACTTGTTACAGTAACACAGGGGTGTCCAAACTGCGGCCCTCCAGCTGCTTCAGGACTACATCTCCCATACTCCCCAGCCAGCCCCTTAGCTGAAGGAGCATTATGGGAGATATAGTCCTGCAGCAGCTGGAGGGCCGCAGTTTGGACGCCCCTGCAGTAACGCCTGTGATTCCTTGTCCGCGTCCCGTGGATGTAGCCTTGGATTCTTTATTAGAACAAAACAAAAAAAAGAGTTAATGAGCAATTTAAAAAGATACTGCTGAGACATTTATATAAAAATGTAAATGTTACGCTGGGTGTGCAAGATTCGGGAAATGTCAGCCTTGCTCATAAACTATTAATAAGGCTGGAGTTTATGCTCACGACACAGAGAGAATAGAACTGGGGTTTCTACTTCATCCCGTGATTTAATTCTCTTCATCAGCAGTTGCAATCTTCTTCCTGTGGTTACGTTTAAAAGTAAAGTAAGAAAGGGTGGTAGGTGAGAGGAACAGACTCCCAGCAGAAGTGGTAGGAGGTAATACAGAGAGGATATTAAACATGCATGGGATAGACATCCGGCTCCTGAATCTAAGACGAGACCAACGACTGATTAAAGGTTTTATGTTTTTCAAGCAGGAAAAAATATGGCGGCGAGTGGGTCACATGGTCCTTATCGGCAGTCAAGGATTTGGACTCTATTATCTTTATGCGGCGGCTGCATTTTGCTTTCTCACACTTGGCTCTGGATCTCGGATAAACTCCATAGCCGCAAAACAGACGACAGCCCCTTAATGGCTCCTGGTCTTAGATCCCGTCTGCCATGTGTGAGCCAAAACTAACGATGGTGACTGCGGGAGCCGCAAGAGAAGAACCCCCCGACAGCCCCTGGTCAAGCTGATTGGTTGAGACTTGCATTGACATCATCAGGACGTATCTGCACCCCCGTCATGTGTCACTCGAAGGGCCACAGACAGTGTAACGTCTTCCGAAACTTCCAACTGGAAACAGCGTGTCTTCTGTAACTAATAACCGCCTTCTATCAGAGATTTACCGTCCATTTAACTCCTTGCTGTAGATAGAATCTGTCTAGATTTGGCCTGAAGTCTGGCACGCAGGGGGCTGGGCTATAAAAGTCATTAGCACTGGGATCAAAAGCTCGTTAAAAGCTTTGATGTAAAAGTAGTTTTCCTAATGATTATTGATACAAAGCAGACTATGTAACAATCAGCGGTGGTTTCTTGGCTGCAGAGCGGTGGTAAGAGCAGTGCCTGCGGGGGGGTAACTATTAGACGTGGCCACATAGAACCCCTAAACGGAGAGTCCATCTAAAGTTACAAAGTTATTATCCAGATTCCATACACATCAGGGTCTCTGCCGGCTGAACGCGGACCCAACGTCTCTCAGTGCCTCGAAGCGGGAAATTCAAGTCGTCTGATTAACCCCAACTAGGCCCTTCTGGCTCCCAAGAGAAGACATCAGTGGACATTTTATAATTTGATTTGATTTGCCTGACTTGTGATAACCAGTGAATAACAGCTGAGTAAAATACTTCTGTGCAGTATATATAGGGTTAAAGACGATATCGAAATTCTGCAAACGCGCTTATGCACCATTAGTCTCTCTATATTTATATATATATATATTTAACTCCTATGCTATAAATATGTATTTTTAACTCCTATGCTATTTATATATCTATTTAACTCCTCTGATGTGTATATATATTTATATAAATATATATATATATATATACATGCATATTATTTATGAACAGAATATAAAATATAATTCCTAACTTCAAGATGTAACAATGTAAGAATTAATCCAAGCAGGTTTTAAAAGCTAGGGCAGCTGCGTAGTATCGTGTAGACATTGCACATTATTCATATTATGATATCAGACAGTAACGGATGTGTATAGCAGAAATCACGACTCTCGTTTCAAATGCCCATAGAGGGCCGCTTTTATTTTAGGGGGTGTCGTTAGAGACGTGGCTAGGGTATAGAGCTTATCTAAATAGAATGCATACTTTTTAAAAACTAAACTTGTCTTATTCATCAGACACGTCAATTGCTCTTTACACTTAAGGAAGATGATTTTGTATCTGCAATGATTTATGGCCGAATACAATGTACCTTTCCATTTGGTTTTTCTATGTATTCATAATGGCTTCAGAGCTAATTAATTATAAGATTTATCCCTAAAATCAGTCAAACCCAGACTATTAATGAGAATTAGATCAGAAGTTTCTGTGGCACGACATGCAGTTACACAGCGCCATCTAGTGGACACCATCTGCACATGCAGCATAACAAATCACACTCACTGTAACTGAATTACCGGTAGTACAAATATCTTCACGTTTCATTTTTAGCATCTCAGGACAACTACCAATTAGTACATAATGTGCAAGGTTATTGGTTTGGACAATAGTGGGGTGGGAGAGTTGGGAATGCGTATGGGGGGATTCTGTAAAAGGGGCAGCAGGGAAATTTAAAGGGACCTCTCAGCTATGACGTTATTAAAGTGTCGCTTTAAACCAAAGAATGTTGCATCAGAGAATCCTCGCGTAATCCTTGCGTGTTGCTGCATGTGTATCCGTACACGTGTCACCGAATGAACAGAAACCGCATACATTAATGCGCACTAAAGTACGGAGAGAAAAGTTTGCTGAGAGCAGCCCCTTATACACACACACATATATACACTGCCCACACACACACTGCCCTTACACACACACTGCCCTTACACACACACACATACACCTG